>MDKH01066859.1:0-22077 GCA_005239495.1 Nicotiana undulata | reverse complement strand
CGGAGGGTTAAGGATTACTTACCTGAGGTAATTGGGCTGAAACAGTCGTTCTGGAGCTCTTGGGATCGTTAACAATGGAGGAAAAATTGATTTTGGATGAAAATTCACGAAGTGGGCTCTTTATAGGACTGGTCAGCAGTTTCCGCACCTGCGACCTTTGGATCGCAAGTGCGGACTCGCACCTGCGGGAAAAGGGTCGCTCCTGCGGGAAATGGGTCGCTCCTGCAGAAAAAGGCATGCGCACTGGGAGAAATTCCCGCTCTTGCAGACTTTGGATCGCAGGTGCGGACTCGCACCTGCGGGAATTTGGCCGCACCTGTGATGGCCTGGGCCCTGGGGATTGCTCGCGCCTGCGGAGCCGCTCATGCGGAAGAAAGGCCGCTCCTGCAGAAGGAGCCGCTCATGCGGAAGAAAGGCCGCTCCTGTTGAAGGAGCCGCGCCTGCGATTGATTTTCCGCTGGTGCGAGCCTCGCGCCTCCGGCTCATGGACCGCAGGTGCGGTCACACCAGATAATTTCCCACCAGCTGTGCAACTGCTGGTTTTTGACCCCGATCGGGGTCCGGGAGACCCCTGGGCCCACCCGAGCCCTCGATAGATTATACCAATAAGTCCCAAATCACATGAAGGACTTGCTCGAGCTCCCAGAACACTAAAAACATCATCCAAACTATAGATCACTCTCCAAAACCCCTTAGTTCCAAACTTAGGATTTCAAGAAAATTTCAATGGCTCACCAATACGCCGAACGAGTCTATACTGCTCGGAATGACTCCAAATTTTACGGACAAGTCATAAATGACTATACGGAACTATTGCTAGTTCCGGAATTCCATTCGGACCATGATATCACGAGGTCCAATTCCAGGCTGAATTCCAAATCACATAAAATCTTGAATTCCAATTCAGGTGCCGAAATACTCCCGGGTCATCAGAAACCTGAAGCAAACACACTCCCAAGTCCGAAATCATCATCCGTAGCTGCTGGAGCTATCAGAACTCGATTCCGAGGTCGTTTGCTCAAAATGCTGCTCATAACCAAAATTAGCCAAATAGGTTAGCCTTCAGGAACCAAGTGTTCCTGAACTGGCCAAATCACTTCCGAATCTCGAACTACCTGCCCACACAAGTCATAAGGCACGAGTAGCCGCTATGGAAAGAGTCATTCACGGGAACGGAGTCCCAACACACAAAATGACCTGCTGGGTCGTTATATGTTGCTTCCGTTATTTTTGTCATGTAATAATCACATTGCCATAATATTCTGACATTTCACAATAAGTACGCGATCAAGTTTCATCCATGCCATAATAATAAAGTTATTTTCTTATTTCATCTCAAACCTCTTTCTAGAGGTTAGTGTGGTATATCCTCTATCACTAGCACATTCATATTCTTTCAAAAATGAATATGTATTCATAAATCACATGTTGTCACATTCACATCATGAATGGACCATAATCATCTATATCTGCTTTACAAAATCTCATGTCAAATCGATGACAAACACTACTTTCACAGAGTGAAGGATTATTTTGAGAATCCTTATTATTCTCAGTACCACAATGATGACAATTATATTTTTGTCTATTGACACGTCCACATCGATTGATACCTTTGCTATAATAATTTTACCTTCTTTCAGATTTATTACATATTGCTACCACGTTCTCTTAAGGGAACGAGAATAAAACAAATTTAATGGGACGGGTTTTCACTTCCTATGCTCAAAATCATACATGAATCTAATCATGGCAAGACATAGAAATTTACCCCTAAAGGATTTAAATCGTTTAAAGCATATAGAATTCTCGGTGTGGAATTACCATATCCTAAGTGCAATTTGTGCACATATGTATCTTGTTATAACTTTAAGCATGATAATGTGATAGCGAAATTTTTATCTCTGTGGAGATTGAAAATGCCATTCTACGATATTATATGAAAACATATGAGTTTCAAGGTGCAACATATTCATTCAAGTTAATATGGCTAATTTGTTTATCAAATTTTTACTACGATCTTTTGAAGATGGTGCACAAGATTAAAATGCAAAGGCTCAAAGACGTCAATTGATTGTTTCATCAGGGGGAGTTGATACTCGTTGTACTCTTTTTTCCTTACAAGGTTTTGTCTCAATGAGTTTTTCTTCCAAGGTTTTTAACGAAGCGACCAAAAGGCGTATTGTTAGATATGTGTACTCTTTTTCCTTCACTAGAATTTTTTCTCAGTAAATTTTATTTTAGATAAGGTTTTAACGAGGCACGTTATTTGTTGAATAGACATTCAAGGGGGAGTGTTATAAATAAAATTGTATTTAAGCTGATGTCTATATTTTAGAAAGATTTTAGGGTTTATTACTTGGTAGCTAAATCACCTTTTTCCTATAAAAAGAGGGATTCTATTCCATCGTAATTCATCCCAAATCAATAAGAATCCCTTCTCTTTACTTTTCTGTGCAATACTCTTCTTCTTTAATTGTTTTATAACAACTTGCTCTTAATATCGTGCACAAATTATGACAAAATGTTATTTACCTGTTTGTCTCCAACACTACTTATAATTAGGGGGCTTAAACACATTTAGCCGCTCACAATAAATATTTACAATTATTAGCTATATACATATAGAGAGAGGTTTTGCTAATCTACTACATGATTATAGTAGGTTAGTATTATATATATATTTGGCTTTCAAAAATACCCTTAATTTTTAGGGAGAGTTACATAATAATACACTACGATAAGTTGACCTTACAACTGAATAGCCCAGATATAAGTTTATAAATATGTTGCCCAATATCAATTGGCTCATATCTGAAAAAGAACCTTCATGCCGCTTTTTATTTGAATTTTTATCTCATATAGCAAAGGTTGATACCTTATTTATTTTAAATAAATACTTTTTTCAAAAATTATATTCCATAGCTATCTTTTGATTTTTTTAGTCAAATATTTATTTATGGTTATTTCCTACCCTTAAACCATAAAATACTCTTTGTATTATTTTTCTCTCTCATTCTTTCAGATTTTTCTCCACCTTCTCTCTCTCAACATCAGTCTTTCTCCATGAATACAACTAATATTCTCCACTAATTCATCTCCATTGTCTCACAAATTTTTATTGCCAGTCGGATGGGTCTCTGAATCAATGTCGCAATCAATCCCTAGAGAGAAAGATCCACCCCATTCTGATGGCTGTTGCTTTGCAATGAAATATGGACATGGCCACTTCAACTCTTGCCTCTCACCACCTCCATTGCTACTTTTCTTCATCTACCATATTCGCAATTATTAACAAAAGAAGATAATCTGCTATTGAAAATAAGGAATTTCTTTTGTTTTTGCGTCAATTTTGAGAGTTTCGAGTCAGAATCGCAGCCCTCTTGACGAGACGACATTAGGTTTGTTCTTGAACAAAGACGATAGAGTTTGGGGCTGAGCAACTTGAAGATTCTGTTACCTTTTTAAATTGTATTTCAATGTATCTCGTTGTATTTTCATGTATTTCATTGTATTCATTGTCTTTTTCCCCATTGTATTTCAATGTATCTCGTTGTATTCCATGTATTTCATTGTATTCACTGTCTCGCTATATTCCATGAATGTATTCATATACTTTTTTTAATTAATATAATTTATGTATTCAGGTGTATATATATGTATTCAAATGTATTTGCAGTATGTATTCATATATTTTTGCACAATAGATGAATCTTAGATTTTATTGGTTGAAAATAAAAACACCCGCGAATGATATCAACATAAAAGAGAAGGATTAGAAACTCGGCGATTGCTCTGTTTTATGGTATTATTCGTCTGGGAAAAAAGGTTCAGCATATTCGCGTCAAATATAGATTATGGGTGATGTAATTGAGTTAGTTGAGTTATATTAGGAGTCTATTATGTTAGTTGATTCACTTTCCGTTTAAAAACAGCTGAATAGACCATGAATTGCGCTATTTACGTTACTGTATTTACAAATACATATCGTGAATACAGTCGAATACAATAATTATTTAGCTATAATCCCATATTTCACGCCGAGTTTTGCTATTGTATACAGTATCTTAAATACATCGAATACACTCTAAAAAAATGAAAACATAGCCATAGGAAGTAATATAGTAAATCGTAGTTACAACTAACTAATAAACACTAAACAATAGCGGTTTATGAAAATTTCTCTTTTTTATTCTGGGGCAAATTTTTTACGGTTTTGCATTCTCCTTCTTACCCAAGTTTAAAAAGGAAATAAAAATCTAGATGTTCGTGATTTGGAAAAGAAATCAACGAAAAATTGATTTTATGCATGAATTGTTGAGAAAAAGTAGTAAAAATTTAAAAAAAATTATTTTTAATTTTAGCTGCATCTATAAAGTACATGTGTAATGATTTAACTTTGTATATGAAATGTCGAATAATGTACACCAGTATTTCGCTGGCACAAAAAATAAAATCGGTGTTAATTAAAAATATAAAGAATACGAACTAAAAGCAAAAAAGAAAACTAAACAAAAAGTACCCAATACAAATACAAATGCAAAAGGGAAATGCGGCAAAACAAAATAAAAAACATGCAACAAAACTAAAATTACTACAGTGAAAGAGGAACTTACTTCAAAAGAAATATTAATATTGTATAACAGTATCTTCACACCCAATATTGTCACGACCCCAAACCTAAACTGGCCGTGAAGGCGCCTATCATGAAACTAGGCTAGCCAATTTACCAAAAATAGTATATAAGATTTTTCCTCAAATTCAAAGCTGATCGATATTTCATAAATTTTTCCGGTTTAACATTTCAAAATAACAAAGATAGATAAAACATTTTAAAATACCGCCCCAACACCTGGAATTAACCGTCATGAGCATCTATGAAATGATACAATATAATACTATTTTATTACTACAACCAGTTCTAGGAATAGATAGTAAATGATGGGATAAAAGTGGAAGAGGTCATGTTGCGGACGCCGACAACAACCTCAAAATCTCAAACCAGTTCCAAAAGAATGCGAAATAGCTAACGCTCAGACCCAACATCTGAATCTGCACATAAGGTGCAGGGAGTAACGTGAGTACGCCAACTCAGTAAGTAATAATTATAACTAAAGACTTGAGTGCAGTGACGAGCATATAAAAAATCAGGTAAATATCATGTGATAAACAGAAGTACAATTAATACAGCAAATCAGGAGTCTATCCTCCGAATATTTTCGTAAAGATTCCAAGTTCCCTTTTTAAAGGCTTGTATAAAACATTTGTTCAAAATTTTCATTAGAGGCTCAATGTAAAGAAGAATGAAATAAGTAGTTTCATAAAAATATCAGCCTTCCGGGCAAAGTGTCACTCACACTAAATATCTCTCAGGCAAGCCTCCCACTCACTCGTGACTCTACTATCATAAGTCAATACTCACACTCATCACTCTCACTCAACATGTACCATATATATGTATAACCGATGTGACATGCAGCCCGATCCATATAATATCCGTTGCGGCATACAACCCAATCCAAATAATAGTCGATTGCGCTCACTAGGGGTGTACAGACTCCGGAGGGGCTCCTACAGCCCAAGCGCTATATCGCTGCGGCATGCAGCCCAATCCAATATACCTCGATGCGGCGAGCATCCCCATCCATATATAAATATATAACGTTGCGGCGTGCAGCCCGATCTTTAATTATCCTCACAATCCGGCTCTCGGCCTCACTCAGTCATCATCCTCACAAGCCACTCGGGCAACTCAGTATAAATCACAGGGACTCAGCCCAAAAATGCCTTTTAGTATTTAAAACAGGATGCTAATGGGAATAAACAGTGAACAGATACAAATCATGACTGAGATTATATTTTCTATCAAAACAGTGTGAGAATAGTAGTGAAATACCCCTGAGGGTCCAAACAGGTCGGCAAAAAGCCCCAAACATGGCGTACAACCCAAAACATAGTATAAATCTCTAAAATACGGGATATCATATGATTTCAAATCAACTATGCGGCTTAATAGTAGCTACGGGATGGACCAGGTCACAATCCCTACCGATGCATGCCCACACACCCGTCACCTAGCATGTGCGTCACCTGATTTATCAAAACAATACGAAATACCGGAGATTTATATCCTCATTTCTAGATTTACAATCGTTAGTTACCTCAAACTGGCAAAAATACTAATTTGCGATGCCTTTGCCTCTCATCTCGGCCTCCGATTGCTCCAAATCTAACAAAAATCAGATTTACATCATCAATATATGCTAAGGAACAAAGCCCATTGGAAAATTATCAAAATTAACCAAAAATCCCGAAATTGGCAAAAACTGACCCCCGGGCCCACATTTCTGAATTTGATAAATCACGTCACAAGAATCCTTATCCTCCCACGAGTTTATACATACCAAGAACATCAAAATCAGACCTCAAATGGCCCCTCAAATCCACAATCAAAGGTCTCCAATTACAAGCCCTAATTCTCCAATTTTAGGGTTTAAATTCCACTAATTTCATGTCTAATTAGTTAGAAATTACCATAGAATCGAGTATTGAGTTCAAAAACCTTACCTCCAAGTGTTTTCCTTCGATTCCCTCTTCAATCCCTCTCAAAAAGCTTCAAAGCCGTTCAAAAATGATGAGAAATGGGCTAAAAATCGCGAAGATGAATTTTTATACCTTCTGCCCAGGTGCTCCCTTCATTGTGAACGTGACCGACCTCTCGCGTTCGCGTAGGTCAAACTTAGACTTCCCCAAAAATACACATTGCGAACGCAGTCCATGCTTCGCGAACGCGAAGCCTTACAAAAGTCAAGCCTTCGCGAACGCGTTCCCTGCCACGCAAACACATAGCCCACTGACCTGGGGTCCCCAGCTGCCAACACTTCTTCGCGAACGCGGCCCTCTGAGAGCGAACGCATTGAGCATTTCCCCCAAACCTCCGCGTTCGCGTCCTCCTCTTTGCGAACGCATATAACAAAAATCTCGGCTCCCCTATTTACTCTTCGCGAATGCGGGAACCCACCGCGAACGCGATGAACAAGAATTCTCTGCAACAATACCAGAAAATCTGCCAAGTTTAAAGCCAAGAATTGGTCCGATAACACCCCTAAAACTCACCCGAGGCCCTCGGGACCTCAACCAAACATGCTAACACATCCCATAACCTTAATCCAACTTAGTCGAGCCTTTGAATCACTCAAAATAACACCAAAACACCAAATCAACTTCGGATTCAAGCCTAAGAACTTAGAAACTTCCAAATTCTGCCAACGATGCCGAAACCACCCAAAAACACGTCTGATTGACCTGAAAATTTGCACACATATCAAAAATGATACTATGAACCTGTTCCAACTTCTGGAATTCCATTCCGACCCAGATAATCTATTTTCCACTGCCGACCAAAAATCACAAAAAACCCAATTTCGCCATTTCAATCCTAATTCTACTCCGGACCTCAAAATAACATTCCGAAAACACTCCTAAGTCCCAACGAAGCTATTCGAGCCATAAAATACACATTCCGAGGTCGTTTACCTATAAGTCAACTCCCGATTGACTTTTTTAGCTATTCAGGTAACTTAAGAGACTAAGTGTCTTATTTCTCACCACAACCACTCCGAACCTGAACCAACCGACCCAACACAACATAATGAGGCTAAGCAACACATGATAAAGCAGAAATAGGGAAAACAAGGCTAATCACACGAACGACCAGCCGGGTCGTTACATTCTCCCTCTCTTAAACAAATATTCATCCTTGAACGGGTCTAGAAATATACCTGGAGTCCCAAATAAGTGAGGATATCTGCTTCGCATCTCCTGCTCGGTCTCCTAGGTGGAATTCTCCACCGGCTGCCCTCTCTAGTGCACCTTCACTGAAGCTATATCCTTAGACCTTAACCTTCTGACCTGATGACCCAGAATAGCCACCGGCTCTACCTTATAAGACATATCACCATCAAGCTGAACCGTGCTGAAGTCCAAAACATGAGACGAGTCACAAACATACTTCCGGAGCATGGAAACCTGAAATACCGGATGAACACTCGATAAGTTGGGTGGCAAAGCAAGTCTATAAGACACCTCTCCAACCCTATGAAGCACCTCAAAAGGCCCAATGAATTGGGGACTCAACTTGCCCCTATTCCCGAACTGCATAACACCCTTCATGGGTGATACCTTCAGCAACACCTTATCCCCAACCATGAAAGACACATCCCGGACCTTCTGGTCCGCATAACTCTTTTGCCTAAACTACGTCATGCGAAGCCACTTCTGAATCAACTTCACCTTATCCAACGCATCCTATACCAAATCTGTGCCCAATAGCCTAGCCTCACCCGGCTCAAAACAACCAACCGGATATCTACACCTCCTCCCATATAAATCCTCATACCCAGTTCACCTCGCACTTTTAGAGAGCACTGCACCGAGAGATGGGCACTTAGATAGATCTCAGCACAGCTTTTCACCCTCAGACCGACGGTCAGTCGGAGTGCACTGTTCAGATATTGGAGGACATGCTTAGAGCATGTGTGATTGACTTCAGAGGTCAGTGGGATCAGTTCTTGCCGTTGGCCGAGTTTTCTTATAATAACAGTTACCAGGCCAGCATTGAGATGGCTCCATTCGAGGCTTTATATGGTCGGCGATATCGTTCTCCTATCGGATGGTTTGAGTCTGGCGAGGCTAAGTTGTATGGCACGAACTTGGTGAGAGATGCCTTAGAGAAGGTAAGGTTGATTCAGGAGAGGCTCCGTACAACACAGTCCTGGCAAAAGAGCCATGTGGATCAGAAGGCACATGATGTATCATTTATGGAGGGAGACAATGTCCTGCTGAAGGTGTCGCCGATGAGAGGCATTATGAGGTTTGGGAAGAAGGGAAAGTTGAGGCCGAGGTTCATAGGTCCTTTCGAGGTGTTGCGGAAAGTGGGGGAGGTTGCTTATGAGCTTGCCTTGCCTCCCCACTTATCTGGAGTTCATCCGGTCTTCCATGTGTCCATGCTCCGGAGGTATCACCCCGACTTCTCGCACGTGGTAGATTTTAGCACTATTCAACTAGATGAGAAATTGGGCTACGAGGAGGAGCCAGTTGCTATTATTGACAAATATGATCGCCAGTTGAGATCTAAGAGAGTTTCTACTGTTAAGGTCCAATGGCGGGGCCAGCCAGCCGAGGAGGCGACTTGGGAGTCCTAGGAGGACATGCGGAGCAGATATCCACATTTATTCACCACTCCAGGTACACTTCTATGTCCGTTCGAGGACGAACGTTTGTTTAAGAGGTAGAGATTGTGATGACCCAAACGGTCATCCCTGGTTAACCTAGATAAATCTACGTTCCGAGGCTCCGAAAGCCTCCGTTAATTCCACCTTGATATGCGTGCGTAGCTCGGGCGTGTAGGCGGGAAGCTTCTATGTAAAAACTTGATGAAAAACTGGAATTTTAATAATTAATTGATTAAATTTGACTTTGGTCAACATTTTTGGTAAACGGACCCAGACTCGTGATTTGACGGTCCCGGAGGGTCCGTAGGAAAATATGGGACTTGTACGTATGCCCGGAATCAAATTCCGAGGTCCCAAGACCGAGAAATGAATTTTTAAAGAAAATTGTTTTTCTGAAAAACATAAAGGCTTAGGAAAATGAACCTCGATGTGAAACCTATGCTGCCGGGCCCGTATTATGGTTCCGGAGCTCGGAACAGGTTCAATATGTGTTATTTAAGTTATCTGTGAAATTTGGTAAGAAATGGACTTGATTTGATGGGTTTCGGATCAAAATGGAAAATTTAGAGTTAATGATGTTTTGAGAAATTTCATAGAATTTGAAATTTAGTTGGAATGTGATTTTATGTTACCGATGTCCGAATGCAATTCCGAATTGGAAATAGTTCCGTTATGTCATTTATGACTTGCCTGCAAAATTTGGGGTCATTCCGAGTAGTATAGGTCGGTCCGGCGCGTTGTTATAGAAATCAAGAATTTAGAAATCCTTAAGTTTGATCCTAGGGGTTTTGAGGGTGATTATTAGATTTAGCGCTATTTTGGGTGTTCCTAAGGCTCGAGCGAGTCCGTATTATTAGTTAGGATTTGTTGGTATATTTGGAAGGGGGCTCGGGTGGGCCCAGGTGCCTCCCGGACACCACACGAGGCCAAACACCAGCTGAAGATGCAGCTGGTGCACCTGATCTGGTGTGACCGCAGGTGCCGTTGCCCAGCCGCAGGTGCGAAGGTTCCGCAGGTGCGGTTCCTCTTCCGCAGGAGCGGAACCGCAGGTGCGGTCTCCAGCTCCGCAGGTGCGGTCTCCAGCTCCGCAGGTGCAACCCCAGCTCCTCTTGCCCAATTCCGCAGGTACAAGCCCCAGCTCGCAGGTGCGGAATCCCTGTAGGCCAGGCAGTGAAATTTCATTTAAACACGGGATTGAGTCATTTCTTCCATTTTCCATCTTCTTCCTTGTGTTATTTGGGAGCTTCCAAGAGGGCCTTCAACCTAGTACTTGAGGTAAGTAAATTCCCCTATCCAACACTAGTTTCAAACATTAATTCCTAGTTAAATTCCCTACTAAATTATCAAAAATCATAGAATTAGGTAGTAATTTTAGGTTTCTTGAGGGTTTTGTGATTTTCCATTTTAGGCCATGAATTCAAGTAGAAATCATACCTTAATGATCCTTAGGCTATGGGTGAGTGATCCCTTCGAGAATTTTCGGAATTTGATCATGCGGGACCGAGGTTGGAACTTGGGAATTCTTCAAGAATAGCGATTTATTTGAATAGCTAAGATAACTTCCCACATTGTGCATGCATTGATTCAATTGTACCCCTTTTGGCTAGTTGCGAGTCCTCGGGTATAGAGTTCGGAGTTTCGGGCGCAATTGTGGTCTGAGGGGTAGATTCGACACGAGGTGAGTCTCATTTCCAACCTTGTAAGGGTGAATTGTCCCCATAGGCAATTGTTATTGACTAAATGTCTTTATTTGCGGGGGCTATGTACGCACCAAGTGATGAGAGTCCGTGCGCAGCAACTATTATGCCATGTCGGGTAGTATTAGGACCCACAAGTATGCTATTACGTGTCTTGCTTGTATCTTTACATGTAATTTTGTTGGTTAATATCCCTGAAATTGATATGGAAATGATAGCGAGTATTCTGTAAATCTAAATGTTTAACTCTATGTTCCTAATATGTTCCCGGAAGTTCTCTTAAGGTTTTCCTGATAATTATATGTACGTTACGAGCACCCGAGTCACATGTATGATTCGTGAGCGGGGTAGCCTTATATTATGTTAACCGCGTCACATGATCGATTTGTGAGCGGGGTAATAGATGCATCTATGGTTCGGGCCGTTCGACCCTCGACAATGCACATTTAAATTATTGCGTCGCTTCGGCCGTATGCTTCGGCATATTACATGCTTTTTGTCTGACTGAGAGTCCTATTATTGTTAATTTCAACTAAATTGTACGGTGGTAGAGAACTTGAGGTTTTCATTTAATATTTCTACTGATACCGAAGGGAAGATTTTAGTTGTGTATTTGATTGCCCCATGTCTACCTGTTTCCTTAATTATTGATCCTGCTTAAATTCGTTGCACTTTATTTTTATTAATTACTTAGTGAGTATTACCTCTCGTCACTACTCCTTCGAGTTTAGACGGGATACTCACTGGGTACATATTTAAATATATGTACTCATTCTATGCTTTTGTACGTAATTGTACAGGTTCTGAGGCAGGTGCTCCTAGTCACTATACCAGTGGTCATCGCTGAGAGTTTCTATTCGGCTGGCTACACGGTGAGCTGCTTTCCTTGGCGATCTTGTCAGCACTGTGGAGTCCTCTGCTTACATTTTTTGTGGGATATTATTGTCTATTATCTTTCAGACAGTAGTACATTTATCCGTAATATTTTGTATATTCTACGAGTCGCCTGTAGACTTGTGACACTAGATCTTGGCACGTATTGTAGTCTCGTTGGTATTTTGGTTGCATTTTGCTATCTCTATAAACGAATTGAGGTTACTTGAACTTACTTGTTTTCCTTATAAATTTCATTAAAGGATTTCTACACTAAAAATCGATAATTACTTGACTCTTGATTTAAAATTTGCAAATCGTAGTAATAGATCAGTGTTGGCGGGCCTGACCCCAGCATTGGGCGCCATCACGACCTGAGCTGGAAATTGGGTTTTGTTATTCGGTGTCTCAAGTGTCAGCGGGCCAAGTATGTGCACCAGAGACCAGGGGGATTACATCAGAGTTGGATATTCCGAAGTGGAAGTGGGAGCGGATCACCATGGACTTTGTAATTGGGATCCCACGGACTTCGAGGAGGTTCGATGCTATATAGGTTATTGTGGATCAGCTGACCAAGTCCGTGCACTTCATTCCCGTTGGTAATACATATTCTTCATAGCGGTTAACTGAGATTTATATCTGGGAGGTTGTCCAGTTGCATGGTGTTCCAGTTTCTATTATTTCTGACAGAGGTACTCAATTCACATCTCAGTTTTGGAGGGTCGTGCAGAGAGAGTTGGGTACTCAGGTGGAGTTGATCACAGCATTTCATCCAGATGGCTCCGTATAATGGGACCAGTTTCTGCCACTCGCGGAGTTTGCATATAATAATAGTTATCAGTCTAGTATCCAGATGTCTCCCTCGATCTGATATAATGGACACCGACACACCATGCAATCAGACTACCTCCCGAATATAGATCTGGGCTAACCTCTTGGATGAATAAGTAGTAGCCACAGGAATGAAATGCGCCAATTTGGTCAATCTATCTACAATGATCCAAACCGCATCAACCTTCCGCAAAGTCTGAAGTACCCCAACTAGGAAATCCATGGTGATGTGCTCCCACTTCCACTCAGGAATGGGCATCTGCTGTAGTAATCCCCCTGGTCTCTGCTGCTCATACTTCACCTGCTGGCAATTAAGGCACCTAGCCACATACTCCACGATGTCTCTCTTCATCCATCTCCACCAGTAATGTTGCCTCAAGTCACGAAACATCTTCATAGCGTCCGGGTGGACAGAATACCACGAACTGTGTGCCTCCTCAAGAATCCTCTACCTCAGGCCATCAACATTGGGAACACACAACCGACCCTGGAGTCTCAGAATACCATCCTCGCCAATAGTAACCTCCTTGGAACCGCCCTGAACCACTGTATCCCGGAGTTGAACCAAGCGTGGATCATCATACTACCGAGCATTAATCTCCCCCAATAATGAAGATTGGGCAACTACATGTGCTAGAACTCGACTAGGCTCTGAAAGATCCAATCTCACCAAACGATTAGCCAAGGACTGGATGTCCAAGGCTAGAGGCCTCTCCTCAGCTGCAATGTAAGCCAAACTACCCATACCCTCCGCCTTCCGACTCAAAGCATCTGCCACCACGTTCGCCTTGCCCGGATGATAAAGGATGGTAATGTCATAGTCCTTCAACAACTCAAGCCACCTGCGCTACCTCAAATTAAGATCCTTCTGCTTAAACAAGTGCTGCAAACTCCGGTGGTCTGTATAAACCTCACAAGACACCCATATAAGTAATGCCTCCAAATCTTAAGAGCATGAACAATTGCCGCCAACTCCAGATCGTGGCATCACGGATGGATGGAATACCATGAGTTGTGGGCCTCTTCTAGAATCAACTCACGAAGCCCATCCACATTAGGCACGCATATCCGACCCTGCATTTTCATAACACCCTCATCACCAATAACTACATCCCTGGCATCACCTTGCCGGACCCTATCCTGAAGAACGAGCAAGTGTGGGTCATCGTACTGGCGCTCTCTGATACGGTCATAAAGAGAATACATGGAGGCTACACAAGCCAATATCCGGTGGGGCTCTGATAGATCCAACTTCACCAACTGTCCCAATAAGGCATGAACATCAAGTGCTAATGGTCTCTCTGCTGCTGGAAGATATACTAGACTCCCCAAACTCTCTGCTCTGCGACTCAAGGCATCGGCCACTACATTGGCCTTCCCTGGATGGTATAGAATAGTGATATCATAGTCCTTGAGAAGCTCTAACCATCTCCTCTGACGCAAATTCATATCCTTATGCTTAAATAGATGCTGCAAACTACGATGATCAGTGAAAACCTCACAATGCACCCCATACAAATAATGATGCCAAATCTTCAAGGCGTGAACAATGGCTGCAAGCTTGAGATCATGTACGGGATAATTCTTCTCATGAGTCTTCAACTGGCACGAGAAGTAGGCAATCACCCTACCCTCCTACATCAAAACACAACCGATGCCTATCCTCGAGGAATCACAATATACAGTATAAGAACCTAAAGTTGATGGAAATACTAACACTGGAGCTAAGGTCAAAGTAGACTTGAGCTTCTAAAAGCTCTCCTCACACTCGTCCGACCACCTGAATGGAGCACCCTTCTGGGTCAATTTGGTCAAGGGTGAAGCAATATAAGAAAATCCCTCCACAAAGCGACGGTAATTCCCCATGAAACCAAGGAAGCTCCTAATCTCTGTAGCTGAGGACGGTCTGGGCCAACTCTACACCGCCTCTGTCTTCTTCGGATCAACCTAAATACCCTCACTAGACACCACGTGCCCCAAGAAAGCTACTAAGCCTAGCCAGAACTCACACTTGGAGAACTTTGCATAAAGCTTCTTCCTCCTCAATCTCTGCAATACAACTCTCAAATGCTGAGCATGCTCCTCCTAGCTACGAGAATATACCAGGATGTCATCAATGAACACAATAACAAAGGAATCCAAATAGGGCTGAAACACGATGTTCATCAGATGCATGAATGCTGCTGGGGAATTGGTTAACCCAAAAGACATCACCATAAACTCATAATGACCATAACGAGTCCTGAAAGCTGTCTTGGGAATATCAGAATCCTGAATCTTCAGCTGATGATACCTGGATCTCAAGTCAATCTTAAAGAACACTCTGGCTCCCTGAAGATGGTCAAACAAATCATTAATGCGAGGCAAAGGATACTTATTCTTGACTGTAACCTTGTTCAACTGCCTATAGTCAATACACATTCTTATGGAACCATCCTTCTTCTTCAAAAACAATACCGGTGCACCCCAAGATGACACACTAGGCCGAATGAACCCCTTATCTAGGAGTTCCTGAAACTGCTCTTTCAATTCCTTCAACTCAGCCGATGCCATACGATACAGTGGAATAGAAATAGGCTGAGTGCCCAGCACCAAATCAATACCAAAATCAATATCCCTGTCAGGCGGCATGCCCAGTAGGTCTACAGGAAACACGTCCGGAAAATAACGGACCACAGGAACAGAATCAATAGCGGGAGTCTCAACACTGACATCCCTCCCAAAAGCCAAATACGATAAACACCATTTCTCCACCATACGCTGAGCCTTCAGGTAATAAATCACCCTACTAGGCACATACTCAGCAGAACCTCTCCACTCAATCCGCAAAAATCTTGGCATCGCTAAGGTCACGGTCTTAGTGTATTAGTAAAAAATAGACTTCACACGTGTAATACCTCTAATGACGTGGAGCAATGGAAACATGACAACTGGGTAAGAATTTAGAAAGAGGTACGAGACAAAGAGGTACGAGATAATACACACAAGAGAAAATTAGATGCGGGAGCTCAAGTCTAATTGATCAGTTGAAGAGACACGGTCATAATGAACCAGGTCAGAATAAAGGGCAGATTCAAAGATCTTCAACCAATGAGCCAAACGTTACATAATCTTCACGCAACAATTACGATTACCTATTGTAACGTTATATTAATGGTATTATTAATCATTAATGCTCAATCATTAAGTAGAGTAGACGTTATATTAAGAAATTCCCTATAAAAGGGAGTAAAATCTCACTTGTATGGACACATTCGAACCACAACTGAAATATATTTACTTTTCTGTGCTATCATTGCTTTCTTATTTTGCAAGTCTTATTTTTATTATACTTTTTAGTTAATTTCCCTGGTTATCAGAAGCCTGAGTACTTCTTAAAATAGCTTTGACTAAATACTCCGGTAAGTTGATTAAACAAATTGGTTCTGGTGTCGGGAATTTGATAATCCTTCTCGCATTTCAAAACTACCCTTACTGAATTATGTTGAACAACAACGACAACAATCAACATGTAACTAGAACTCCAGTTCCATCGCCTCAGGGAACACCACGAGGTTCAAGAGACAATTCTCCGGATAGATCTTCGACTCACAACAATGATCAGATTGGAAACGAACAAACAAGAGAGCAAGACGTTGTGAAGCAGTTAATCGCTGAATATGTGAATGATGCTCTTCAAGCTTTTGTAAGGGGGATACCAACTGTACCACATGCGCCTCCTCTAAACAACACTGCAACTATAGAAAATCCACAGTCTGGATTAGTTAATTCTGGAAGTAGGGGCACTCCAAGCGAATACCTTGAAGGAAGACCAGGTATGTCTAATAATTCAAATTAACGGTCTTTAATACTAACCTTGCAGAAATAGGTGAAGGAACAAAACGATCGAATCGAACAAATTCATGGCGTACCACCTGTCATCAAGGGGATTGATACTGACAAATACTCTCAGCAACCATGGAATCCAATTGCAACACCTTTGCTGATCTCCAAAAAATTTAAGATGCCCGATATACCAAAATATGACAGGACAACTGATCCACGTGATCATGTTACGGCATTAACTACATAAGTAAAAGGCAACGACTTAACTAAGCAGGAAATCGAGTCTGTGATGGTCAAAAAGTTTGGAAAAACACTTACCAAAGGAGCGCTAACATGATATTATCTCTTACCCGAAAATTCTATTGATTTCTTTGCTGAGCTTGCATATTCGTTTATTAAAGCACATCCTGGTGCACAAAAAGTGGAGAAAAGAATGGAAGATATATTTAAAGTAAAATAGGGAGATGTGGATTTGCTTCGTGAATTTGTAGATAGGTTCCAACGGGAAAGGATGTTATTACCAAGAGTGCTTGACAATTGGGAAGCTATGGCATTTGCAAGCAACTTGAACCAAAAAAGCTCTGAAGCCACGCGGAGACTCAAAGAAAGATTACGTGAATTTCCATCTACAACATGGAATTATGTTTATAACAGGTAAAGTACTAAATTACCAATTGAAGAGGATACCATAGCTCAATCAAAAACAGAAGACATGGCAAGTTCTAGGCGCTCAGAATCAGAGAAAAGAACTGGAAAGAAGAGGTACGAACCCTATATTGGACCTTCGACACAAGAAGCTCATTCCAAATATGAAAACACTTGGTCTGATCGCAGACCGACAAATAGAGATTCAAGTTCATCATCATCAAGGTCCAGAAAGGATCGAGATGAAAGAAACAGAGGTAATAATATGCAAGAATTGGAAACTATAGCTTCAATGTAAGTACTTCCGAGTTAATTACAGTATTAAGAAATATGGGTGATAAAGTTCGATGGCCCAAAGAAATGAGATGAAATCCAAACAGAAGGAACCTAGACTTCTGGTGTGAATTTTACAACGACCACGAACACAGAACATCAGATTGCATGTTACTACAAGGTGAGGTAGAACATTTATTAAAACAAGGCTATCTAACAGAGTTGTCTAGTGAAAAAGGTAGATAGGCATATATGAAAAACAAGCAAGAGCCCCCAAAACCACCATCTCCGAAGAGAACAGTAAATGTGATAAACGGAGGAGAGGAGAATAACGACGTGACCTATACCACAACAAAAAATACAACGAAGTTCATAATAACCCACGGGAAATGGACTCGTGAGACCTTGAAGGATGATAGCATAACTTTTGATGATGCAGATGCAGATGGGTTATTAATCCCACACAATGACGCACTTATAATATCTTTACGTATACATGATACTTACGTGAGAAGAGTATTGATTGATTCAAGTAGTTCAGTTAACATCATTCTACTAAGAGTGGTGGAAGAAATGCTTATGGGAGACCAAATAATTCCAAAAGCATGTTCCTTATCTGGATTCTATAATTCCACGGTTATAACATAAGGAGAAATTGCATTGAGTACATATGCAAAAGGCGTTGTAAAAGCAACAAAGTTTCAAGTTATTGATACAGACATGACCTACAATGTAATTATGGGAAGACCATGGATTCATGACATGGACGCAGTACCATCAACTCTACATCAAGTAATCAAATTCCCTTCTAAATGGGGAATTCATTAGATATGGGGTGATCAACAAACTTTGAGGAACATCAATTTAGTGATACATATGAATAAAAAAGAAGCGGTGGAAGAGTTAAAAGACGTGGGAGCAATTCAAACAGATATGGGAACAAATGTTAAAGACAAGGTGAATCAAATCACCACGGATATAGCATCAAAACATAATGACATGAATTCCAGGCCTGATGTTATTCAAGAACCAAAAGAGAATGAAAACATAAAGACGACTACTAAAGAGCTTGAAGCTATTACACTGTTTGAACACAAGCCTGAGAAACAAATCCACATGGGGGCAAGGCTAAACCCAACCAGAAGAGGTAAGTTAATAGAATATTTAAAAGCTAATGTAGATTGTTTTGCCTGGTCCCATTATGATATGACAGGTATACCCCAGAGGTGATGAATCGCAAACTAAATAAAGACCCAGCATTCGTACTTGTCAAGCAAAAGAAAAGGAAGCAGGGATCGTTCAAGAATCAAGTAATCGATAAAGAGGTACAGAAACTCTTAAAAATATGTTTAATACGCGAGGTAAAATACCCTAATTGGTTAGCTAATACCGTAGTGGTACCTAAAAAGAATGGTAAATGGAGAGTATGCGTAGATTATATTGATTTGAATAAAACAAGCCCAAAAGACTCATTTCCATTACCGCACATAGATCAAATGATTGATGCCACTGCAGGTCATGAATTATTAAGCTTTCTAGATGCATATTCTTGCTACAATCAAATAAAAATGGACCCCTCATACGAGGAAAAAACTTCCTTTATTACAAACAGGGGGACATACTATTACAAAGTCATGCCTTTTGGCTTGAAACATGCTGGAGCCACATATCAAAGTCTAGTGACCAAGATGTTCTAGGAACATTTGGGAAAACAATGAAGGTGTACATAGATGACATATTGATAAAGTCCACACAGGATGAGGATCACTTCCAACATCTTTCAACCACGTTCGACATCCTCCGCAAGTATAATATGAAACTAAATCTAGAGAAGTGCGCCTTTGACGTCGAATCAGGAAAGTTTTTGGGTTTTCTCGTATCAAATAGAGGCATTGAAGTAAATCCTGCTCAAATTAAAGCTATTGAAGAAATACCTGATATACTCACGAGCAAAAAAGAAGTTCAAAGGCTGACAGGTAGGATCACAACTTTAGGAAGATTCATTTAAAGATCTTCAGAGAAGAGTTTCAAATTCTTTTCCGTATTAAAGAAGCAGAATTAGTTCGAATGGACTGAAGAATGCCAACAGGCCCTCAAAAATTTGAAGGCCTATCTATCAAATCTCCCATTACTGTCCAAACTAAAAGAGGGGGAAAGGCTGTACATTTACCTTGCTGTTGCAGAAATAGTTGTGAGTGCAGTCCCGGTAAGGGAGGACAAAGGTAAGCAGTCTCCTATCTACTAGACGCTGAAATTAAATACCCTCATCTAAAAAATTAGCCTTGGCTCTAATCATGGCAGCTAGAAAGTTAAGACTGTACTTTCACTGTCATCCAATTATTAATGTAACTTTATATCCTTTGAGAAATATTCTGCATAAACAAGAACTAACAGGTAGACTGGCTAAATGGGCAATAGAACTAAGCGAATATTGTTGATACCCAATTTTTCCTCAAATTATTTTTAAAATTTTCTTATATACCTTCAAAATCACTTTTTATAATAATTGGTATAAATTTTCATATTTTTATCAATTTATTGTCTAATTTATTCAGTACTTTATATCTCATAATTATTCATAAATTGCATTGCAAATAATTTCAAAATATTTCTTTGCTCAATATATCATTTTTAATCCTATTAGGATTTAATTATTTCACAAATTAGCCAATTCAGTATTATTTGGCTATAATTACAATAGCTTTGCAATTATAGCCTAATTACACATTTTATGCTATTTCAATTCAATAATCAGTCATCTTACATTTTAATACTAGTTAATTACCTTAATTTCACCTATTTAGCCTTAATTTTATTTTATATAATTATTAGCTATTCTTATCAATTATTTATCTAATTTTAATGGGTATTTAACAATTTACCCCTTTCTATTTAAATTATAGCCTAATTTAATATGATCCCAACCAAATTAAAACCAACCCAATCAAAATAACCTAACAACCCAAGCCCAATACCCTATCCTACCTGACCCAGTCCTGTGTGTAATCTGGACCGTTGATCAAATTTGATCAATGGCCCAGATTCACCCTTACCTAATTTAACTCCTAACGCCTACCCCCTTCCTC
Organism: Nicotiana undulata; assembly: GCA_005239495.1. Lineage (NCBI taxonomy): Eukaryota > Viridiplantae > Streptophyta > Magnoliopsida > Solanales > Solanaceae > Nicotiana > Nicotiana undulata. Next base: position 1,614 of record MDKH01066859.1, on the reverse strand, counting down.
TCATTCATTTCCAACCCAAGCATCTCTCTATCTCCCTCTCTCTATCTCTAGTTCTCTCTAGAACCTTCTCGCCTCCTCCTCTCCGATGGACTCTGTCCACCTTCTCCGGTCATCTTCCTCGCCGGAAACTATGTCCTCTCACCCTCTCCTAGCCCCTGCTTCACCCCATGTTGGTTTGACACTACCCTGAGATCCTCAGGTGAACCTGGAGCGGTTCAACTCCCCCTACGGCCTTTCATACCATTTTCCGGCCACCTTTGGCCGTTCGAGTAAGATCTATGACTTTTAGGTTAAAACCAGTAATGTTTTGAGGTTTTCTTATCTTTTCTGAGTTCTCTCTGAAACCCTAACTCTTAAAACTCCCCCATTCTTTTAGATCTATGATAGATATGTGTATATTTTACGCTATATCGTTGTTTTTCTCAAAGATTCTCCGATTTTTCCTAAAACGACTCTTCGTTTTCAACTAGGGTTTCATGACTCCGTTTTAAATTATTTCCCTATGATTTTTGCAGTATTATCCTAGGGTCTCTACTGTGTTTTAGTGATTTATTGAAGTTTCTCTCTTTTATTGGATCGTTGTGATGAAATCCCTAATTTTAGACTTAAACCCTAAGTCCCTCACTTCGTCTTTGATATTTTTTGCATATGAACTTGCATCTCATGAACTTTATGATGTTTTACCCTATGTTGTTCATCTATGTCTCTGATGTTTTCCTTAATTTTTCGCTTACATTACTGTTTACCCTATAAATTCATGTGAATCCTTAATTTCATATGTTTTCACTACTAGGGTTTCTGACTTCTTGCATGTTATTTATTCAATTCACGACTAATCTCCTTTAATTGATGTTATTCCTGTTCGAATCTCTAATTCTCTATAATTTTACTTTGTTAGGTTTCCTGATTTATTATTTGAATCCCTGATTCCTTGTGATTTGAAAACCTTACTGATTTCTTATGGGATATTCTTACTAATTTCCGACCTTTAGCTTATTTCTTACCTTGTTGCATGGTCAATTTACTGTTAATTGATCCCTATTTCCTTAATTAAAATCTGATGAACCTAGTCTCAATTGCATACTTGTAGTGGGTTGAAATTGTTTCCTTATATGTTATATGCATGAGAACTTTCCTTATTTGTTATTTTGCCTACTAGCCGTTTGAGTTTAACCGCTTCAATTAGAGATACTTATGCTAATTTTACACTATTTTGAATATTCCTCTAAGCTACATATGGTACCTTTCCTTATTTGTTGTCTGCATAATACCGTTTGAACTTGATTCCTTCAATTAAGGGACACCTATACTGATTGTGTACTGATTGATACTCAGTCCCATAATTACTGGTTAGTTTTGATTCCCACCTTATTTGCTACCTGTTTTCAAAACTATATATACTGCATTCTCTCATTAGCATAGACACGAACTAATTTGGTTCAATATCTCTCTCTCTCACAACTAAAACTTGATGTTCTCTATTCTCTCTTCTGTGCTATTTGCTACTACTCTAAGTTAGCCGGCTGTAAGCAAGGCTATCTATTGTGCATATCCTATTTCTTGCTTTGTGTTACTGCTTTCTTCACTTCACTAGTATGTCCTAATTCAAATTTC
>MDKH01067005.1:0-27876 GCA_005239495.1 Nicotiana undulata | reverse complement strand
AGAGATAGAATGCTACCATGGTAGTAAAGTAAGGGTGTAATTGTGATAAATGATAAGAGAATGGCGTTTAGACCTTTGATTGAGTAATGATTTTGAGAATAAGTATTTCATGAACTGCATGGGATTAGAATACCCCCATAAGATGAATCATATTGGGATGCTATGAAATACAGCTATTGCATTATAGTATCGTCCCTAAGTGGATCAGGAAAATCACTTCAGATGTTTCCCGATGAGATGTAAGCCCTAGTGACGATATATTACATACGAGATTTTAAATTATCAGTGGTAGATTATAGATCAATATTAAGGTGACTCAACAATGAATGGATTAAAGTTACAAAGTATGAGATGAGATTATGCTGTCATTATTAAGATGGACGGTAATAAGGAAGCATTAAATGGCTTAGATTTATACATATAGGATAAGCGGTGAGAGAAAAACCTGGAGTTGGGTGGCAAGTCTCCATAATAATAAACCGAAGTAAGAGTTATGGTATAGTATGACCTACCTAGTAGTGGTAAAGCCATAAGCATAGATAACTGAGGCTATGAAACAAGATATAGCAATAGTCGTAAGTTCAACAAAATACCAAACAAAGAACTTTAGTACACCTATAGATGCCCAGAGGGACAGCTTGTCATAGTACAATATATGTTCACCAAGTGAATCCTAAAGATAGGTTAAAAGCTAACAAGAAATAAAAAAGGAGATAAGAGTCGCATTGGCGCACATTCAAGGTTAGAATTGTCTAGGCTGCATGAAAGAAGGTAGAAATAGTTACGACATTGAAAGGAGTTCGACCATGAGTCATGGTGTGAGAAAGAGGCCTAAAGGGGGGAATTTTCTAGCCTTTATATGTATTCACCGAACAACTCCTAGATGGCAAATACAATGTTAAAATATTCGTAAGAGTTATTGCTTAAGATAGGGAAAAGTGCATTAGTCAACATTCGAGGACGAATGTTCTAAAGGGGGGAATGATGTTACACCCCCTTTTTTCGTAAGTGAGAGTACATCGTAAGTCAATTGATGTAAGCTTAGAAATAAGATTATATTTGAAGGAATATAAAGTAAGTTAATCATGTTACATTGGAGGTTACAAATATTTAAGATCATGAATAACGAGTACCAAGAGGGTTGGAAAGCTTAGAAGCTAAACCAATTGAAGTAAATAAGTTTCGTCGAATGTCGACGAGTTTGGAATGTTATAACATGTACTTTAGGGTGATACTATGGTTAATTACATTATAAGGAGGTTATTATATGAGTTAATTTTTATCGTATGATAGTTGTGTTCTACATTTTGAAGTCAAGCAAGTTGTGGAACAAAAGTCGGCAAAGGTCTTCACAAGTTACACTCATAATGTGCTGAAAATTAGGTCAAATGTAACTGAGATTTTCTCCTTATATACTTGTAATTAGGGGATGATATACCTACCAAATTGAATATCTATGAGTCTAGTTTCCAACACATTAAACCTTTCATCGATACGACATAGGAGTAGAGAGATATTTGCAGTTTCGCGAGATTGCGCGGACAGCATAAGTGACAAGTAGGTGGATCACTAGAGGTTTTTGAGAAATACATTTCATGTGTTATATGAGGTCTTATTGGGACATATTATATACCAAATTGAAGGTCTTGGAATTTAGTTTCCAACGCTATTAACCTTTCGTTCATACGACATCAGGATAAAAAGATATAAGCGTCGGAAGATGGACCAATCCTAGGGTGCCAAGCTAGCACCTCTTTGACTTTTCCAAACATGATATATATAAACCATAGGTCGGATTTCTCTTTATTATTCAGCACAAAACGACCATAGAACACCCATAAGCATAACCTCAAACTATATTCTAGGGTTTCAAAGAAGAATATCATCCCGGGCATGAAATCGAGAAGCAATAACATCAAAACGATCCCTACGACGTAAGTGTCATTATACCGCCTCTCCTTTTTCTTTGTAGTTAGAGTTTTGGAAGTTACTTCATAGTTAAGAAACGTCTAATATCTGTATTTAAGTGCTTAAATATCAAGGAAGGTTGATAAATGTGTTTCCTAATAGTTAGAACTCACGGGACGGTGATCGGAAGCCGTGAGTTCGAGTTATTTGACTTGTAGCGGACTGTTTTGTGTTGCTGTTGGGCTGCGTATTTTACTACTATTTTGTGGGGTTTGGAGGAGGAAGGGTGTGTAGAAACACCATATAGATGTATGGCTGTGAGCTGGTCGTTCGTTGTAACATTTCCGGGTCGTTTGACACGACTACGGTGGTCGTCTTATGTGTGAAGTGATTAGGTTGTGTGTGGACTGTTTTGGGAGGCTCAATATGATTATTATTGATGTTGTTTGGGCTGTTAGGTGATTGTTTTGACTTGTGTGAAGTCATATAAATAGGGGAGGTGCTGTCCGTTTCATCGTAAAATAGGTTGTGGTCGATACATAATAGTTATGACGCTTAAATGATAACGATAGTGTCGTTTCTCTTATTGTAGATTAAGGAGTTATGACATTTGCGTAGCTTAAGGTTGGGGAAGTATATACAAGGTATGTGAGGCTATTCCTTTCCTTCTTTTGCACGACTCCGATTGTACATAATGCAATGAACGAGCTTCCAAAGATACTCTACTCTTAGAAGCTAGCAGTACATACATTGTTTCCCTTCTTATGGAACAATTGATGTTGAGGTTACTTCTCTTATTCTTATGTTATCAATGTTTTTGGTACTTCGGATTCTTATAATATTCTCGATGAAGAGTTAGCCCTAATGATGTGTACAGAGAATATCGACCTTACGTCACTCCGTAATGTTCAGAACATGATTCCAATGAGTCCTGCATGCAATATATATATGTATCTATTTTACTCTACCGAGCCGCGCTATAGTCGGCCGGGTATGGCACCTATTGTGCAACCACTTATCAGTTGGGTTTACCGAGTCCTCTTTGAGGCCGGGTATGATATGATGATGATGATGCCCACAGAGGCGAATGTTCTATGATGATGATGATGCCCACAGAGGCGGATGCTTTAAAAAGATTATGTGTATATATGTATCATGCATTTCATGTTACTGTCTTTTAGAAGCACTCAGATGCTACATGTTGTATCTCCTACATCTCTCTTTATATTACTGTTCTTATTTATGCTTTACTGCCTTACATACTCAGTACTTTATTCGTGCTGATGTTCTTTTTATTTGGGGACGCTGCATGTCGTGCTGCAGGTCCTGATAGACAGGTAGACGCAGCTCCCCCACCACAGTAGGATTTCCTGTTCAGCGGTTATAGGCGAGATCCCTTCTCCGGACTTGTCGTGGTCTTGGTATGCATTTTGTTATAGATGTTATGGGTATGTCGGGGCCCTATTCCGGCTATGTTGTATTACTTATGCTACTTTAGAGGCTCATAGATAGGTGTCGACTCATGTATTGTTTGGTATGCCTTGTTGGCTAATTTTAGTTGTATTGTCTTTCATGGCAGCGTTGTAGCTCGTATCTTTTATGTAGTTTCTCATCAATCTAGTCATCCCATGTGATGTATGTTCATGATCCATATCTACCATTTTATTGATCTTGTTATCCCTTAAAGATAATAAAGAAGACTAGATAAAATGTACGTTGGTGCTCGGCAAATATGGCCCGGGTGCTAGTCATGATCCTCCAGTTTGGGTCGTGACACATAACCACTTCCAGTGGTTGTATATTTCTTGCAAACTCTACTGGAGTTCAAGTGACCGTGAAACGTAGGAAATATTACCACTGTTGGTAATTATATATTTCCCATAAACTATGCTGTAGTTTACATGGACTTGACATTGTTATTCACTTTGTAATCTTTTGTGGAGATGACAAAATGTTGAAAAAAAGTATATATAAAAAATAGTTATTATATGCTAATACGTATACAGAGCATGTAACATAGAAAGTTGATTCAATATCCATTGTCTTCTTAGCCTTCAAATTTGTATTTTAAATCACAATATACCTGCAAGTCCACTCCAAGGATGTAATTTTCCTCAAAATGCTCTGAATGAACTCGGTTTGACCACATGCAAGGGCAGTATGTTGCCTCACAGTCAGGTAGTGATGATGAAATTAGAGACTCGTGCTGATAACGTGTTATAAAGTAATGACTGTAAAGAAATAAACCAAAGACAAGTATAGAGAGAGAAATTCATGTCTTATTCAACTTTCAAACTGATGTACATGGTGAACTGAAATCTCCTATATTTATAGAAGAAGAAAGCTGCTGTGTAAGCTGCTACTGCAAGCTGCTGTGTAAGCTATTGCAAGCTGCTGTGTAAGATGCTACTGCAGGCTGCTGTGTAAGCTATTTGTAAGATGCTACTGCAAGTTGCTGTGTAAGCTACTACTGCAGGCTGCTGTGTACGCTATTGCAAGCTGCTACTGTATCAGACATAGATAATCTTCTACCAGGGATAATATTTATCCATAACTGAGTACCGAAATGATAATCTTCTTCAGGAAGCTTATTTCCAATAGAGTGACAAGTAGATAAACATATTTACGGCGGAGTCCCATATGGATAAGCTTCTTGCCATCCATAATATAATATATATTTATAACAATCAATATGTCTGGAAAAAATTGCACAACTAGCAAGTCATGATCCTCCACTGAAGCAAGAATGATATAAATAAAAGTCAAACGACGACTAAAGATATAAAAAGGGAAACAACACCAATAGAAAGAGTCAACGACTCACTAAATAAACCTACTAGATGTGCTCTTAGTCATGAGTCTCGTCACCTACAGACTCAACGCATTCCACAAGACGTGGCAGGCCTAAACGAGCTGAGTACCACTAAAGGATATTCAAAACGTTATAATAATTCGACCGGTCGTTGTAAGCATTTGCATTCCGTTCGGTGATTTGAGGTCTTGAATAGCTTCATATGATGTATTATGACTTGCGTGTATTGTCAGTTTTGGTTTACGAGTAGTTCGGGATTGATTTAGAAGAATGATTCCCAGTATAGAAGCTTTAAGTTGAAGATTTGACCAATGTTTGACTTTTGTATAAACGTTCTTGGATTCACATTTTGATGGATCAAATAGGTTCATACGGTGATTTTGGACTTAGGTGTATGCCCATATTTGTATTTGAATGTTTTAGAAGATTTTGGCTCTATTTGACGAAAGTTGGCAATTTGAAAGTTTTATAAGTTCATAGGTTTGCCTGGGAGTTGACTTCGATATTTTTGGATTTCGATTGTTTTTACAAGAGTTGAAATAGGTTTGTTATATCATTTGGAACTTGTGCACAAAATTTGAGGTGATTCCGAGGTCTTTAGACGTGTTTCGCGTAAGTTTGGAATTTGAAATTTTGAATAGTTCATTAAACTTGAATTGAGATGCGATTCGTGGTTTTGATGTTATATGGTGGTATTCGAGGCCTCAAGTAGGTCGGCGTTATATTTGGGTACTTATTGTTATATTCGGATGGGTCCCTAGGGGCTCAGGTGTGTTTCAAATTGATTTCAGATCATTTCAGAGTTTGCATGGGCTGTTGGTTTCTAATGCCTAATGTGTTCTCTGTGATCACGAAGGTATAGACGCGATCACGTAGTTCATGTTGGGAGTTGGGAGTGACTGAATCGCGTTTGCGACAAGGTATCGCTTACGCGAGGTTAGTGTTGCAAGGTTTCCCCGTTCGCGTGGTTGTAGTGCGTTCGCATAGGACTGAGTTGAGCAGTGGTAATTTTGTCTCCGAGTTTGCGTTGAGTGTCCGCGTTCGCGATGCCGTAGCTGATTGTATTCCACGATCATGTAGGTCAGGCGCGATCGAGTAGTCGGTTGTCAGGGCGACAATGATTTTGTGCTTCGCGATCGCGTGGTTACTAGTCGCGATCGCAATGGGTATTCCTAGAGCAGATCTATAAGTTATTATATTCGAGGGTTTTACTTATTTTATCATATTTTGAGATTGTGAGCTTAGGTTTGGGCGATTTTTGCGGCGATTTTAACCACTTGAATTGGGGTAAGTGTTCTTGAATCGGATTTGATTATTATTTAGGATTCTATCCTTGATTTTGAAATTTAATTGATGAATCTAAAAAAGACATTGAGGATTTTTTGTAAAACTTTTCTAAAGTGAATAAAGGTTTTGAAAATTGATTTGTATGAAACTTATATGGTTTGAATCGTATTCGAATAGGTTATCAAAATTTATAAATTTTACCGGGCCCAGGGATACACGACAAGGTTGATTATAAATTTGACCTTATTTTTTGAGTTTGATTCAAATGGCTTTATTTGATATTTTTGAGTTGCTTTTGGCTAGATTCGAGTTGTTCAGAGGTCGATTCATGCGGGATGACATTTCTAGAGTATCGATTTTGCTTGTTTGAGGTAAGTATCTTAGATAAACTTGGTTGAGATACTAGTTGTTTGAATTATTAGTGTTAGATATGCGTTATGGGTGACACACATCTGAGTGGATTGAGCCCATGTGCGCGCACCGGGGTACTATCCATGATCAGGACATTGATTAGACTATTATATGCCCTGAATTGATTGTTAAACTTCATGTTATCATGTTTCTTATGTAGTATATCCTTTGTGAGCTATCTGAATCATGTTAGAGGTTGTTTGTTAGTTGATCTGTTGTTCAAACATGTTAGTTGCTATTCTTGCGGCATAATCGCCTGACTAAAACTGTGGTAGCACACTTTGCACATGCCTACAGTTAGCATGTCACTTATATCAGTCCATGAGTATGTAAATTGATATTCATTGTTCATGTTTGTGTATTCTTGTATATACTTTCTGTGTGATATGGACTGGGTTGATAGCACGTGAGTGGTCCGTGCAAATCTGAGCTGTGTTAGCACGTGAGTTTGTCCGTGTGGTGCTTACAATAAAGCACGTGTGTTTTCTGTGTAGCGTGTGGATAAGGCTCCATCTCCCTAGGGACACCCTCTCATGTTTCTCTCTTGATGGTCACGCGGTTTGAGAAAAAGTAGCTAGTGTCTGATTTGGGTATTGCATTTCTTCTCTACTTGCAATTTTCTTGGATATATATACATGATTTTGTTGCATCTCTTCTCTATTTGCTAGATCTAGAGTGTACACATGCCTTTATGCATATCTTCTCTATATTCTACCTTAGTTGATGAGATGAGACACGATGCATATCTTCTCTTTATGTGAATTTGTGTGACTTGACTTGTTTAATCGTGCATATCATCTCTATATGCAATATTGAAGTATTATCTTGTATTTTATGTAGGTTTTCTCTGTATGCAAGTTTGATGATATAATGATATTTTGACGCATATCTTCTCTATATTCTGGATTGTTAACTGATTCAGGACTCAACACATTATCTCTCATGCACCGATGTAGTTTTATCTGTGTTGTATGATTAGATGGCACCAATGCTATGTACCTGTGAAATTCAGGAATTGAACAAGTTATTAGCGAGTATCATTGATAATTCTTTCCACTATTACCTCGACGAGTTTAGTTATGATACTTGCCGAGTACATGGGGTCAGTTGTACTCATACTATACTTTTGCACCTTGCGTGCAGATCATGGAGCTGAGTTGTTGTGGATGATGGGAGCTGGCATTGAAGATGTACCTGTTTTCCGAATATAGCTACAACTTATCCTTGCTAGTTTTGGATTCATACTCTGTTTATGTTTATTCCAACAGATGTTGTATTTATTTTCATTCCATCTTTGTAAATCTAAATCATAGTGGCTCATGACTTGTACTATCAATCCTTGTGTTATTGTATGGAAACTAAACTATTTATTTATTGATTATTTATGAACTTCATTAGAGTTGTGTTGACTGTTTTTTTGATTACCTAGCGGGTTGGGTTAGGCGCCATCACGACTAGGTAGATTTGGGTAGTGATAAGTTTGTATCAGAGCTCTAGGTTCATAGGTTCTACGAGTCATAAGCAAGTGTCTAGTAGAGTCTTGCAGATCGGTATGATGACGTCCATACTTATCTTTGAGAGGCTATAAGGCATCTAGGAAACTTTCCATCTTTCTTTCCTTATCTTGCGATATTGATTGAACTTGAAGCATATATCTTTGACTTCCTTCCATCTACTCGTATGTTATGTTGAGCGCTCGGCATCAACTGTTCATTGACGGCTTGTGAAGTCATGGATGAGGTGCGAGATGTGTTCTCTACATTGTGGAGATAGGCCAGTCAGGAGGACATGACACTAGGTTCAGACCGCAGCTAGGGCTCAATGGTTTCAGTTGTGTGAGTGTGTGCTTTTAACTTATATGTATGGTAGTGTCGCTAGGAGTGGGATTAATGGCTCAGTGAGTGGTTAAATAGCTATATGATGAGTTCTATGTGGCTGTAGAATGTGCTTAGATGGTTTGGATGTGACGAGGAGAATTTTGCTTGGGATGCGAAGGGACTATGGATGCTTGATTTCCATCTTGATGTGTTGTACAGTCTTGAGTTATGCGTGTGTTAGGGATCCTTCAATTTCTCATTTGTGGAATGAAGTATAATCTTATGTCTTGTTGACGAGTTTAGCCTCAGGAAGATTAAGTGATTGCATAGTGGTCGTGATCATGATAGGGTCATAGAGAGGTGCTCGTTTGACGCTAAGCAAATGAATTATCTCCCGCAAGGTGGTATATGGATTTGCGATCCTTATGATATTTCTGTGAAGAGTTTTCATTGGATCAGTGGGACTATATGTCCTTCAATTTGAGTTTGGATCGCTTGAGGAAGTTTGCAGGACTGTCACAAGGATGAATATGCGCTTAGCGGATGATTTGAGGCATTTTATGATTAGTGTTACATGAGTTTATGCACTATTTAGTTGAATTACAGTGCGAGCTCATGGTAGTTATGGAGTAGCGATATTGTGGGTTATCGGATGTTATATTATATGGCTTCGAGCCAAGTGGGGGAGGCTTCTATCAAAGATTAGATTGCACGGTCATGTGTTATATCAGTTGTGGACTGAGGCAAACTTATGGATCAGTTATGTCTTGAAAAGGTTAATTCGAGGATAACTCGAGTACGGAAATTGATGGATACATGATGTGCTATACTTTATAAGCATATAAAAATCTTGGAATGGTTCAGGTTTGTTATTCGTGGTAGATGTAGTGTGCAGGGAGAAGAGATTCACTCGGTCAATTAAAGGTAAGGTTACTTCTTTAGGTGTTTGTGTGCTAATAGATCCCCAGTCGTTCGGCTCATATCGGCGGTGCATTGGAGATTATAGCAGAGTGGGTTACTCTCGAGAAGGTTATAATGAGTTCAAGATTCATATGTGGTATTTAAGGGTTTCGTGGATTTGTATATGGCTAAAATCTGAGGTTTGCATTGGATGGTGCCGAGACTTGCGGTAGTTCTATATCATTATTGATTCTACATTTTAGTATCAGAGAGGTTAGAGAAACATCTTCGAATTCATAGATTGTCTCTTCAGAGTGGGTATCCCGATTGCGATACTATTAGGCGCTTAAGAGGGAATACAGTGTCTTATGGGCCTTAAGACGACGTGGTTTCATTCTAGGATCTCTTGGGGTGATCCTTGAGTTAAGAATCGTAGGGTACTAGAAAGGAGAAGTGTTAACTTGAAGGAAAGTCGATGGGAATTCAAAAAAACTGATCAACTTGGTAGTGGTTAAGGTCAACATAGTAATAAAGGTGATCGGGTTCCTTTGGTGTAGTGAAACTCTACATGTTTTCTGTGGCAATACTCTTGGGTTGAGCAATTTGCGTGACTTGGTGGATCTAGAGGGATTCAGTTCTGGTGGTTTGATTATGTAAAAATGGGTTTCGAATAGTTCTCGATGGTGTCGACCATGTCTTGAGACACATGTCTTCTACCGGTATGAGGAGTATTTTGCATGTTGTAATTTTTCTCCTGGATGGGGGTCAAGTGGAAGGTTTCTAGATGATGGAGTGTGTATCATGCTTGTGATTCAGAGTTGATAATGGGATTCTTGTGTTTGCATATGATGGCATAATTAATGGGGTGCGACGTGTGGGATTGAGATTTGTATGTACAAGATTGCGGTTCTGCATTGACGGTTTCAGATGTTTAGAAGAATGTTGGCACTATCTGGTATCACCTGAGAAAGGTGTGCATTTTAGATGATACATTGTGTTTTGACTTGCGAATGCTTGATCAATATTTTAGTAATCGTCTGGTTGTTGACTGCTGATGCTCAAATTTTTCTACGTGGCACAGAAGATTCATATGAGTGTCTCTCGTGAGATGATTGTGTATGAGGGATGTGTTAGTTATTTGAGTGGTGGAGCTGGGGTCGGATTTGGAGTTTCTTAGGATTTGGAGATTGGGAGTTCTTAGAGGCGGACTATTCTTTAGTTGTGGATTGTGAAGATATGGCTACAGTTAGACAACTGACAGTATGTGTTATGGTTAGGCTACTACAGACTTTTTGGAAAGTTATTTACCTATTTCGAAAGGATAGAAATTGATCTGGGGGCCCATTGTCATGCCTAATGAGAATATGTGTACTATGTTGGATCGAGTTTGTTTACTCAGCATAGGCATTGTTGAAGGGTGAGCCATCGACTAGAGTTGACTTATTCATGTCAAGATATGTTCCATATGCTACTTTCCTATATTCGATGAGTTGAGACTGTTGACTATTTACACACTTGATGCAGTTTTGTTTAGGCCTTGTGATGAAATTCGATCGAGATGACTCTTGGGGTGTTGAATGTTGGATTACAACTTGGTTATGGTCTTCCTGTCTATGGTGTATTGCGCTATTTGTTTCTCCATGGGTAAGGTCATACGCTTCACATGCTTTCTATTGATATACACGTGTTTGATGAGTACGAGAATTTGGGAAATGGGTAATCCATTGGGACCGGTATGTTTGGATCGAGTTACGCGCTGCAGTGGAGTTATGTTGGGATATGATCCTTTGTGCTTATTTCATATGTTTTTTTCTTTTCTGTGAGATAGGTTCATAGCATTGCGCTTTGTGGTGGTATCTATTGAGCTTGCGGGACAGTTATCTCATTTGGTACTCCTTCCATCATTGGTCACATTCGAGTTGTTGCTTTTTTGATGCGCGGATAGCATGGTATACAGATCTAGGTGGTATTGGTATGGCATGTCGATCGAGCAACTTGTACGGGATGAAATGAGGTTGTTAGATCTGGAAATTGAATCACTAGACTTGGTTAAGGTATGTTTGGAAAGGTAATGTCAGTAGTCAGCTTAGAATTTGGCTATGGTTTTTGGCGAGCGAGAGAATTCTGCGACTTGTTGATCTAATGAGTAGTTATGAGTTTCTACATGTTTCTTTCATCCTTGTTAGTGTACGAAGGTTCAAAACAAGGCCTTAATAAATATAAGGTATATCGTCGATATTAGGTTAGTTAATGAGCAGCTATTGTGGTCGGAAGTTATTGCTATGAGTATCTGTGTTATGTAGTATATCACGTGGTTATATTTTGGGAATATGGTAATAGATTGATACAACTTGTTCAGACTTATACAGTGTCTAGATGCGAGAATCAAATCATATGATGAATTTCAGATGTTGGAGATTGGGTTCTAACATTTTTCGAACTAAGGTTGGAGAAGGAATCTTCAGTTAGGTTGTGTTGATGGGCTTATATGGATTGAGATGACGTGAGATCACCAATGGGTTTGGGTATGGTAAGTTTATGCAACGGTTTGGTGGCTTTAGAACGACTTTTGGCACGTTCGAGAATGAATTAAGCAGGGGAGAATGTAACGACCTGATCGGTAATTTTGAGCATTTGCATTTTGTTCGGTAATTTGAGGTCTTGAGTAGTTTCATACGATGTACTATGACTTGCGTGTATGGTCGAGTTTCATTTTCTAGTGGTTCAGGATTGATTTAGAAGAAAGATTTAACATTTAAAAGCTTTAAGTTGAAGAGCTCACCAACGTCTGAATTTTGTGTAAACGATCTCAGATTCTTATTTTGATGGATCCAATAGGTTGGTGATTTTGGACTTAGTCAAATGCCTGGATTTATATTTGGATGTTTCAAGAAGGTTTTGGCTCTATTTTGCAAAATTTTGCAATTTGAAGGTTTAGTAAATTTATGGGGTTGACCGAGAGTTGACTTCGATATTTTCGGGTTCGAACTATTGTTTCGGGAGTTGGAATAGGTTCATTCTGACATTTGGAACTTGTGTGCAAAATTTGAGGTGATTCCGAGTTGTTTAGACATGTTCGGCGCAAGTTTAGAATTTAAAATTATGAAATAGTTCTTTAAGCTTGAATTGAGATGCGATTCGTGGTTTTGACATTATTTTGTGAGATTTGAGGCCTCGAGTAGGCCCGCATTATATTTTGGGACTCTTTCGTATGTTCGGATGGGGTCCCGAGGGGCTCGAGTTTATTTCAGATTGATTTTGGATCATTTCGGAGTTTGCATGGGCTACTAGTTTATGTGCTTTGCGATCGCGTGGTTATTGACCGCAATCGCGGTGGGTATTCCTGGAGAAGATCTATAAGTTATTATATTCGAAGTTTTTACTCATTTTACCATATTTTGAGATGGAGAGCTTGGATCTGGGCAATTTTCGAGGCAATTTTCACCACTTGAATTGGGGTAAGTGTTCTTGACTCAGTTTTGATTATTATTCAAGATTCTATCCTTGATTTTACATTTGATTTGATGAATCCAAAAGAAAAATTGAGGTTTTTGGAAAACCTTTTTCTAAAGTGAATGATTGAGTTTTGAACATCAATTCGTAGTCGGATGTGGAAGAAACTTGTATGGTTAGACTCGTATTCGAATGAGTTATCGGAATTTGTGAGTTTCGTCCGGTTTCGGTAAGAGGTCCTATCACGACCCAATATCTCAACTCATTGTGATGGCGCCTAACACACTTGTTAGGCAAGAAGAACATATCAATAAAGAACCAAAATAACGGAATATATGGAAATGACATAAGTCTTAAATCTCAATGTACCAAATACTGCTAATACAAGTTAAATCCCTCAGAAACTGATAGATACGAAGTCAGAGCTCCACAACATAATACAAGTGCGAAAGCTGTATAACAACATTGTTTGAACTGAAAACAACAGTACATAAGAAAAGACAAGCCAAGACTACGAGCGGAAAATGCAACTCTACCTCGTCTCTCGATACTCAGATCAACAAGCAATGCTGCTACTGATAACTAATACCAACACCTGGATGTGCACAATTAAGTGTAGGGTGTAGTATGAGTACAACCGACCTAATGGACTCAATAAGTATCGTAACTAACCTCAATGAGGTAAAATAAGCAAGAATTATAAATTATACCTACTATAACCTATGCAGTTTGATTAATTTAACAAGTACAGAACAATGATGTAATCAGGTCATAAGCACATAAATAATCCTTTGCGTGTGTGTACAATCACTCAAGTTCTCTGTTCAGCAAATGATACAACATATAAGATGATATGCAAGTAAATTAGGTATTTAACTATGAAAATTGCAAGTAAAGATGAAATGCAAACCAAACAAAACACTTGCCAGACTTTCCTCAATATCCACGTGTAAACCATCAAGAAAGAAACTTGAGATGGTGACCCTAGGGGGATGGATCTGTATCCATACGTTGCAGGGATAACTCAAGTGCTGCAGAGACAACTCATGTGCCAATAAGATCAACCGCATGGACAACTCACGTGTTGCACATACAACTCACCTGCTAATAATATCAATAACGAGATCCGTATGGACAACTCATATGCTGCACAGACAACTCACGTGCCAATAATATTAACCGCCCAGCGTAGTCATAAGCTACTAGTCCAGCTCATAACATAGAAAAGAAAATATACAAGAAAACACGTACATGATCGATGATTATCAATTTTTATACTCATGGTCTGGTATAAATAACACGTTATAGTGTAGGCATGTGCAATGTGTGCTATCACAACTAGAACAAGTTATTTCATCATGAAATAACAGTTTATGAGGTTCAATCAGGAGAATAACCTCAATGAATCTCAAACATGGTGCAAAGTACTCACAGAGGGGTACAAATAGAAGAAACATCACATGTTGAAGCTTAATAATCAATTCAAGGCATGTCATAGCCTAAGCACTACCTGTATCATGAAAATAGTACCCTGGTACGCATATAGGCTCAACCCCACACATATGCGCCACTCATAGCACGTAACTATCACAATAATTCAGGCAACTAGTGCCTCAACCAAGTTTAGATAAGATACTTACCTGAAGCAAGCCAAATCACTCCACTAACAAGCCTTTCCTGCGCGTATCGATCTCTTGACGGCTCGAATCTAGCCAAACAATGCAATACCATCAACAAAAGCCATAGAAAGTGATTCCAAAAGACAAAGCTAAGATTTTTAACTCAAATAAAAAAGTCAACCACAGGTCCGCACCTCAGAACCCGACAAAAATCACAAATTCCGAACCCCCATTAAATTACGAGTCCAACCATACTAAAATCATCCAATTCTACCCATAAATCGACCCTCAAATCCTCAAATTACATTCTCCAATGACATAGTCCAAAAATTCCCAAATTCTATCTTAGATTCATGAAACTTAGGCATAATAATCAATAGGTAATGAACATCTAACACAAAAATCGAATAAATATTATTTACCTCTTCAATTGGGATGAGAAATACTCCAAATATAGCCTAAGACCAAGTCATACAATTACATTGCCGAGCGATTCTCACTTTTGCGGCCCACCGAGTCACACATGCGACGCCACACATGCGAACTCACCATCGCATGTGCGAAATTTCATTAACTTCCCGACATAGTGCTACCCCGATCAAAATTGTGCACCTGAAAGATCGTTTCTGCGATCTCTCACCTTCTCCAATGCATCTGCACCTGTCGATCACCTATCGCACCTGCGCCCAAGGCCAAACCAATCGTACTCCGCATTTGCGGACCTCACATCGCAGAAGCGCATCTGTGGTCCTCCGAGTCTCCACATATCTTCGCATATGCAGTGCCTCATCTGCATCCATACCCACCGCAGGTGCAAAGACACCAGAAGAGAAAAGGTTCAACAATCACACCAAGTCCAAAAATGCTCCGATAACCATCCGAAACAACCCCGAGGCCCCAAGACCCCATCCAAACATACCAATAAGTCTTAAAACACAATACGAACTTAGTCGAAGCCTCAAACCACTTCAAACAACATTAAAATCACAAATCACACCCCAATTCAAGCCTAATGAAACTAATGAATTTCAAACTTCTAAAACCAACGCCAAACCATATCAAATCAACTCCGATTTACCTCAGTTGTTGCACATAAGTCATAAATGACATAACAGACCTAATCCAACTCTCGGAAAAGAAATTTGAACTCAATATTAACAAAGTCAACTCTCGGTCAAGCCTCTCAACCTTTCAAACCTTCAACTTTCCAATTTTCGCCAAATCAAGCTAAAACGTCAAACGGACCTCCAAATCAATATATGTACATACGCCTAAGTTTAAAATTATCATACGTAGCTATCAAAACCATCAAAATGTTATTCCGTAGTCGTCTACACAAAAATTAAACTCTAGTTAACTCTTTCAACTTAAGCCTTCAACCTTGGGACTAAGTATCCCAATTTACTCCAAAACATCCCAAAAACAAACCAATCACCCCCACCCCACCCCCAAGTCAAATAACTACAAATGAACATAGACGAGGCAATAAATATGGTACGGGGATACAATACACAGAATAATCGGTAGGGTCGTCGCAAGGCCCGGGTCGACATATTGGTTGACTTTGAGTATTTGATTAAAGACTCGACCTTTACCTTAGCACCAATTTAAACTCCCTGTGGATTCGACCCCGACTCGTGTTGGGATTTATAATTGCAGTGACTGTTTCATACTCGTTAATTGGGTGTGAATTGGACGTGATCACTTCACCTAGTGAAGAAAACCACTCAATAAACGTCTATAATAACTTGTTAATCCCATAAAACATCTAATATTTGTAGGCGTTGTTAGTCTGGGACAACCCTTAAATGCTTTAACTTTTTGTGGATCCGCCGTTATATCTGCACTTGAGATCACGTGTCCCAACAATATGGTATTGTCAAGCCAGATTCACACTTAAAAAATTTGGCATATAACTAGCAGTCCGGAAGAATTTGTAGAAATGTCTCAAATACTCTACGTGCTCTACTTGGTTGGGGGAACATACTAGGATATCTTTGATAAAAATAATGATAATGGTATCCAAAAATACTTTAAATGCTTTATTCATGAAATCCATAAAATTGTTGGTGCGTTAGTCAGCCCAAAGGACATCATTAAAAGTTTATTGGGACCATAGCGACTCTTGAAGGCTATTTTTAATAAGTATGCCTCTCTAATCCTTAAATAATGATATCTTGATCTCAGATCTATCTTCGAAAAACATTTAGCACCATGTAACTGGTTGAACATGTTATCTATCTTGGGTAGTGGATATTTGTTTTTTATACTGACCTTATTCAGTTGATGGTAATCTATACACATTCGCAGACACCCGTCCTTTTCTTCACGAACAAATCTGGAGCGCCTCATAGGAACACTCTTGGTATGATAAAGCCCTTATCTAAGAGATCGTGCAACTGCCTCTTAAAAACATCCATCTTTGTTGGAATCACCATATAGGGAGATATTGAGATTGGTTGAGTGTCAGATAAAGTGTTTATAACAAACTCGATCTCTTTGTATAGTGGTAATCCTAGTAGATCTTCCAGGAATACTTCTTGAAATTTCCTTACAACTGGTACTGATTCGAGTATCAAGGAGTCGGACTTCGTAAAACGAACGTGTTGTAAATACCTTAACATCAACTTCCTACCGTGTTTCTGGCCTTAACATAATAAATAAACTTACCCACATGAGCACCAGCTTTAACCCTAATTATAATTGGATCCTTGCTAATAAATGTGAATTTGACCATTTTAGAATGGCAGTCAATTGTTGCATAACATAAACTAGCCAATTCATGCCCACTATAACATTGAAATATGCCCATTAGGACATTAAAATTTTCCATATCTAGCAAATGCAGGTCTGCTAAAGTATCTCTACCTTTGAATAAAGTTACACCATTTCAGTACATACTAGTAATTTTCATTGTACCCCTAACGAAGTTGAAACCTGAAAACTATTTATTAATTATTCTAATTCTTTCCCTAGTCCCGCAGCAAAAATGTATGACATATAATAGATAGTAGAACCTAAGTCTATCAAAATATAAGCAAGAAGATCACATACTCCAAAAATACATATGATGCCAATATCTAATGCCTCTATATTTCACCAATCTATTGTGGCATAGAGTCTAGCTATTTTTTAACCTACCTGCGCTCCTCCCTTACCTACACCAAAACTCGTTGGGTTATAAGGCCAAACTAGAGAAGGTGCAACAAGAGTCGTAGTTGTAGAAGCTGCCTGAGTAGCTGAGGCATTCCCCGAGTCCTATCCGAGCCGAGGAAACTCCTTTATTTTGTGGCCCATATCATTGCGATGAGAGTATCCTCTTTGACCAAGATGACACGGCTTGTAATGCCTCTTTTAACTAAACAACTTGACTTTGAGTAGGTTCATTGTGCCCCCAATAAGTTTGAGTTCGAGCCAATTGATTCTGCCTGGATGGGCAGGCCGCGGAAAGGAATATGTCACTGATTGACTATGATTTATGTGAGTTTTGTTCTCCCCTCTTCTTATCTTCCCGTTATAACCCCATGTGGTCTTTGCCTTTTTGGTTTGTTATCTTTCCAGGACTGTTTGATAATGTCTATCCAAATCCTTGTTGTTTGGCCATGCTCACTACCTTAAGAAAAGTTTTATTCTCTACATGAGAAACCATATCTATAATTGTGTACGGATTAAGATCCTCTATTAAAATTTTAACCCTTTCCTTCTTTGCAAGGATAAATATAGGAGCATGCTTTGCTAATCTGTTGAACTCTATTTCATTCTCCGCAACTGGCATGGTGCCATGTTTGAGGATTTTCAAATTCCCGCCTGAGGTCATCCTATAAGTTGCTGGGCAAGAACATTTTCATAAAGTCATGTATAAATTATGGCCAAGAGAACAGTGGTAGATTTGGGCCTCTACTCTTCTTGTAAGATCTCTACCAAACCCCTACAACATATACTTAAGCTAAGAAAATAAATCTTTCTTTGATTTCTTCCAAAATTTAGATTGGCTCTACTTTTGGGTCAGTTTGTGTAAAAGTGAAAAGTTTAAGCCTAATGAAGTCATGTGGTTTGACTTTAGATGTAGAGCACCTGATACGTTTGCTCCAGCAATTAGTTGTACTGCTACATGAGTTGGATGATCCTGAAAACTATCTTTTACTGCTATCACATTTGAACCATATTAGTCCTTAATCGGCTCATAGGCAGGTGGCTCCCGGCCATCAGCTGGAAGGGCTAGTGATTCTAGAAACTCAAGGATTCTGGCAAGTCAAGCATCTAGGTACCAAGGTTGATTTGCTTTGGCTGGTCTAGGAGATGGAGTAACCTCTACTTTCTCTTCAACAACTAGCTGAACTAGGTCATGTGCTCTCCCTATGTCCCTACCTTGATCTTAGTTATCCGTACCTCTAACATTTTTCTTGTGGCGCTTATCTTCATCTCTGTTGCTTCCAGTGACCGTAGCTAGTACAAAAAGGGCCCCTGGAACCATTTGAGGCAGCTCTTGGTGATTAGACGCAGGTATGCTCGCATTTTTAGTAGCAAAGGATGAAGTCGATCTGATCTTAATTATTGTTTCGGTGAAATGAGAAAGATAATTGTCAGCACTCTGAAACATTAGCTTTAATGCATGATATTACAAAAAACAAAGAAGAGAATATTTTACTAACATGTCGTATAGCCTCCCAAGTATTAGATGAGGCGCGCTACATACCCATACGTAATGTTACGACCCAAACCAAAAGACCGCAACGGGCATCCAGTGCCTTATTCAATCGAGTACTAAGGGTTGGAGCCACAAGGATCTACCTAAAGATGTTTTACCTCTTCATATTTGGCGTCTTTTCACATCATTGATGACCCTTACTCGCCTAGCGATAATATTTCTGTACAAGGATAACAAAATTCCGTACTCACGAGGGTGGCACTTAGTATAACTGGCACATACAGTCCCTTAAGCTTAAGCTTACTCATATTGCTTGCTTTAGGGAAGTGTCTTCTTGAATGACCATTCTCTGAATTTCTCATGAATCTTCTTCTGTTGTCCACCGTATTAATCCAAAATTCTCATGATGTCGACCATTGTAAATCATTCAGTCCCTAATTCATGTTTAATTTATCTTGTTCACCCGTCCACACTGATATTTATTATTCTGGGGTCTAACTTTTCCTTCTGGTAGTCGCGTTGGAGTCATGAACTTATTTCTCGAAATGAGGATATAACTGTATGGCCTATACTCTTTTGTGACCTCAAGACCTGTCACCTCTTGTATTTTTCTTCACTTGACTATAGACACTGTGATACTGTATCTACCTTTTTCATCCATGTCTCACATACTCATAATGCTTCATTAACTCTCTTCTTATTTTCCCCTAGCATTTATGTCTATCACTTTATTATGAAAACTCGAACAAGACATTTTATTTAGCTCCCCTTACTCCATTTAGTGGCTCTTCGGGTTGCCTAACATTCTTTCTCTACTAGGGAAGAAAGCAACACTAAGGAAATATTTATCCCTTCAAGGCTTCCAGTGCCTATCATTATAGTACTCAAATCTAGCTGTACTATTTTAGAGTGCACCATTGGGTGTCTCAGAAGGAGATCTATTAGCACATTTGCAATATCCTTCGAAAATGTCAACTTGAGCAAACAATCCATCCACCATTTTGGGTCACTCTAACCCCAGTCGGATCCTGATATCCGTCCTTCTCTTATACTACTTCTATTAGCCTCCATAGGGCATAAATGAGATGGGTGCGGCCAATTGTACATACCTCTATTATTGAAGGTAACTAAAAAGGCTTATATTCCTCTGCCAGAATTATAAATACTAGTAATCTTCATTAAGAGGGCGCCTCGTACCCTTCTTTATCTTGCTTCTTTTACTTGTTAAAACTTGTATCTATCTTCTAAATCTCTCATTGCCTTTCACCATAGGGGTGGATAGATATTATTTCCATAAGTCTCTTTATCAAGAGGCTTACATGTCTTAGTATACACATGATATAGCGAAGACCTTATATTTACTCAGCATAAGCATCATGAAAAATCGAGTTCCTCTTACTCAACTCTTTCATAGGCACTTTCAATCTCTTAACAACTGTCTTTCTGGGTGTAGGTATCGTCTTATTATGAATAAAATAGAAGTTAGGAGTTTTAATTCTTATAAGTGAGCTCTACCACCCGATCTAGAGTAAGAAGAAAGAGTGAGCGTCCTAATTGCCCTGTAGCCTCCAGCTTATAAGTGTGGTGCACAACACACCCATAAACAAGACTCTACTAGACACGGCTTGTAGAATCCCTAGGACACAACCTTGCTCTAATACCACTTTTGTCACGACCCCAACCGATGGGCCGCGATGGGCACCTGGTGCCTTACTCAACCGAGAACCAACGTAACATATCTTTCTTATCGTACTATCATTGGTAAGTGGGCCAACATGACCAAAACTTTTAATGTATAACTATAAGTGGGATAGCACTGTATCAACTAACCATCTTTCTTAAAACATGAATATATATGGGCCGTCAAGGCCTCTAACATATTGTACACAATGAACCTCTGTCTACAAAGCCTCTAAGAGTCTTTGACATCATATGGGACAGGGAACCGGCCTACCCATAAGACTGTAGCAAAATTCTGACATGATGACTCATAGATTCGGCTGCACTCCGAATGAGGTGGAGTCTTACCGATCCTTTGTTTAATGCTAACCTTGTTACCGTGAAGGCTCGACAAACCTATTATCTATACCTGCAGGCATGAATGTAGCGCCCCCAAAAAAAAGACGTCACTAAGAATAGTGTAAGGCACATAAATAAGTATATAAAAGACATGAAGAAACATGGAGTAAATGACTCAACCTGTAAGTTCAGATAACTCTGTAAATCATGAAATACTTATAATGTCATGCATATGCGTATGAATGTCATATCGTGCATAGGTACATGTGTTCATAACATCATCAAGCCTTTAAGGGCATACTATCATATCATCTCGGCCTCTGTGGGCATAATCAATAACGTATACCAGCTGATCGGGTGGTGGTGCGTATATAACGCCGTAACATTTTCCCATATCCCAAATACAGATAATATACATATATACGCGTATATAACTCCATCTGGTCATGGGTCAATGTACATGTATAAATGAGTGCAATGCATAACATATCTCGGAATGTCATAAGACCATTGTGCCTTCGAGTAATATCATGAAGTAAACTTTATCAACTTACGTATTTTCTGAAACCCATGAACAAATGATAGAATAATAGGACACATGGAGAATCAAGAACATATGCACTTCTAGTACTTCTAATAATAGAGTCATTTGTGAAAGTTGTGCATTTGCTCGTTTTATTTGTATCGTATGGATCGTGCCAAAAAGAAAGAAGGGATAACCTCAACATAACTGAACTGATTCTCTTGACACTAACATACGTTGATTACGACAAAACATGTAATGGCCGATAGAATTAAGGTAAAATCCGTATGATATTCTTTGAGAAAGATTGCACCGTACCCCCTTAGAATCGCAAAATCCCATTGCTATAACATTACGTAGTCTCGTATGATTTTTGTAGCAAAATCACATTGCCAACATTTATAATGCTCTATTTATGAATCAGAGAAACCAGATCATTACCGATCCTTCGTTGAATATTAACCTCGTTACTATGAGGGCTCGTCAAAATAATTGTCTATACATGCAGGCATGAATGCAGCGCCCCAACAAAAGGATGTCAGTACGAATAATGGTTTGAGTATGTAAGGCACATAAATAAGTATATAAAAGTCATGGAAGAAACATGGAGTAAATGACTCGACCTGTAAGTTTGGATAACTTTGTAAATCGTGAAATAATTATAACTGGAGTACGCCTGGAACGACGAACGAGGAGTATGAGAAGAGAGTTTCGAAGGTCAGATCGGGTTGGCATGTCATGCATATGCGGATGAATGTCATATCCTGCATAGGTACATGTGTTCTTAACATCATCAAGCCTCTGAGGGAATCCCATCATATCATCTCGTCCACTGTAGGAAAAATCATCAACGTATACCAGTTGATCAGGTGGTGGTGCATATATAACGACGTAACCTTTTCCCATATTCCATATACATATACGCGTAAATGACATCATCTGGTCATGGGTCATTGTACAGGTATAAATGAATGCAATGCATCAGATGTACGTCCATAATATCTCTTGGAATGTCATAAGACCATTGTGCCTTTGAGTAATATCATGAAGTAAATTTTATCAACTTATGTATTTTCTGAGACTCATGAACAGATGATAGAATAATAGGACACATAGAGAATCAAGAACATAGTCACTTCTAGTACTTCTATGAATAGAGTCATTTATGAAAGTTGTGCATTTGCTCGTTTCATTTGTATCGTATGGATCATGCAAAAATGAAAGAAGGGATAGCCTTAACATAACTGAACCAATTCTCTTGAGACTCCCTCTAACACACGTTGATTGCAAAAAAAAAATATGTAACGACGGATCGAAGTAGGGAAAAATTCTTATGATATTCTTTGAGAAAGATTGCATCGTACTCCCTTAGAATCGCAAAATCCCATTGCAATTACATTACGTAGTCTCGTAAGATTTTTATAGCAAAACAGATCACGGCCTCAAATGTAATGGGCTTCGTCGCCTAGTTTTTATTCTGAGTAAATTCATTTAAATTCATCATGTAATGTCATTGTTGAGTATCTCACGCACCTTTGATAATAGGTTCTATGTATACATCAAAGTTTATTTCTTTAACTTTGTAAGACCTCCTGACATTTGTTGTTTTTATTTTAGATATATATATAAATATATATATATAAGAACTAGACCTAGTCACATCGCCTAGTGGATTTTCATAAAAAAAATACCAAAACATTATGTCCTGAGGGTCATAGGGATATTTGGTTGGGAGAGGAAGATGTTTAAAAGAAATTGGAATTATTTCAGGGATAAACATGACTTTAGCCGCACATGTCCTAACTTCGAATAATCATATCTTATAGTTTATAATAAATTGAGCTATGGCTACATACCAAATAAAAGTTCTTTCAGTCTAGTTTCCAAAACATAAAACTGTTTGTCGTTCTTATATTCCTATAAGAATTTATGGCCCTTTTACTAATGGGTATTAGAGCAGCCAATTGAACCTAGACTGTGCCAATAGTTCCAAACTGTGTCGCACGGTTGCCCTAACTGTGATGATTCTAGTAAGGGAAAAGTGGGTGGCTTGAAGGTTAATGTCAACCACATCATACGGATCCCCCAACCGTGTCACATGGTTTCCCCCACCTATAGAAGGCCCAAAGAAAGGGATTTTCCCATTCTAAACACCCTAAAAAGTTAGAGCTTGTTCTATTCATCAAGATATTGACCCAAGATCATTCACCAATGTCCAAGGTGAGTTTTTAACGTGAATAAAATTAGATTATTACTTCCAAACATAGATTCTAATAAGATTTGAAATCATCAGATCATCGTCAAGAAATCAAGAGGTGAAGAACTAGAGTTTCTGGAAGAAGGAACTTCATGTTACTTTACTATTTAAGTTATAATCTTTGTGACATACTGTGACTATATAATTTAGAAGTTTTGTAACATACTATGACTATAAAATGCACGATTGATGGAGTTTAAGTGTAGAAGTAACCATAGGCTCTGAATAGCTAAGTGAGACTTTGCTTGAGAAATTGAATTGAATGAATAGTTTGGGGTTAATAAGTAAATTTAAATATCGAAAAGTTGAGTATGTCTAAATTATTTAATGAGGACGAGACACATGTTTCAAAATGGAAAAAGGACCAACATGAATCACCTACTTGATTAAGTAGGTGACAAGTAGGTGCATCACCTACTACGAGTTTGTGGACCAAATTAAAAGGGAAAGGAAAAGGATAGAGATGGGCAGCCCAACCCATCTGCCCAAGCCCATTAGTAGGGTCATATATACATAGTTATGTCACTAAGAAAAAAATTTAGAATCCCTCTCTCCATTGAAATGTGAAGGAGCTCCAAAATATCATCCCAAGATCTCTCTCAAAGTTATCCTAGGGTTCAAAACAAAATCCACAAGTTGGTAAGGTGATTTCTCTCCTGAAAAATCAAGATCACCTAGTTATATCTCTCTACTTTATTGTTATGGGTAAATAGCTTGTTTGAGCTTGAAGTAAAGCATAGTTGGACAAATATTCTTGTTGCCTATGTAAGGTTTGACTTCTCCTATATATATTTAAGATCATCTATGTATATCTAGTTGATTTTGTTAATGGAAACTTGTGAAGTAGGTTGAACTTCATATTGAAGTGTTGTAGCTTCTGGGATATTTTAGAGTTGAATTCTTGATATTTTATGGCTGGAAATGAGTAGAAATAACTTAAGAATACTATTGTTATTGTGCTTGATGTGTTTGGAAGAAGAGAAGGCTTGAAAAGTGCAAGTTAGAACTTGGTTGTTGGGTGAGATGGTGTGGACTGTTTTGGTGTTGTATTGTAACAAATATGAGGTTACATATATATATATATATATATATATATATATATATATATATACATGTTGGTCTTGCGGTTTGATTTGAGGAAAATGAAAAGAATAAGGGGAGGTGCTGCCCAAAATTTCGTAGACGAGCTAGTCGCACATTTGTGTTGAGTTCTAGCTTCCGTAAGATTAACAATGGTCCCTTGTTGTTTGTTGTAGATTGAACTACTAATGGGCTTAACCGACGTTGTGTGATTAGGTAAACTTCAAAGGTATGTTAAGGCTATCCCTTCTTTTCTTTTGGCATGATCCATATTATACAAACGAATCGAGCAAACACACAACTTTCAAAAATGACACTATTCTTAGAAGTACTAGGGGTTCCTATGATCTTGATTCCCCATGTATCCTATTATTCTATCATCTATTCATGGGTCTCAGAAAATACGTAAGTTGATAAAGTTTATTTCATGACATTGATCAAAGACATAATGATCTTATGACATTCTGAGAGATCCTATTGACTTACTTCATTATGCATTGCAGTCATTTATATATATACATTGAACCCTGACCAGATGGCGTTATATATGCGTATATTATATGTATATGGGATATGGGAAAAGGTTATGGCATTTTATACGCACCACCACCTAATCATCTAGTATATATTGATGATTTCGTCCACAGTGGCCGTGATGATATGATGGGATGCCCTCAAAGGCTTGATGATGTTATTCACGCATATACCTATGCATCATTTGACATTTATACACATATGCATGACATTATAAATATTAAATGATTCACAAAGCTATTCAGATTTATATGTTGAGTATTTTACTCCATGTTTCTCTCATGTCTTTTATTTACTGATTTTCATTCCTTACATTCTCGGTACAGTATTGATGTATCTTTTGCCTGGGGATACTGTGTTGCATGCCCGCAGGTCCCGTAGACAGATTGAGAGTCCTCCCAGTAGGCTATCAGCTCAGCACAAGGTTCTTATGCACTCCACTTGCTCCAGAGTTGCCTATTTGGTTAGTATGATTTAGACCATGTATTAATTGGTATGGTGGGGACCTATCCCGACCTTTATGATATTTATGTACTATTACACGCTTGTAGACATATGTCATGTGTATGAAAGATTGTATGGCCTTGTCGGACTATCTTTTGAGTTTACAAATGATCATGTCGGTCGTATAGACCTATATGTCACATGTATAAGTTTGTATACCTGTTGGGTCATCCTATATCGAGTATTCCCTTATGTCTATTTAGGTTATCTCATGATGGCTTTCTGATTCATTGAACCATAATGGTATGATAAGAAATATATTTCACGTTAGTACTCGGTTGAATAAGGCACTGGATGCCCGTTGCGGCCCTGTGGTTTGGGTCGTGACATTACGTATGGGTATGTAGCGCGCCTCATATAATACTTGGGAGGCTATACGACCTGTTAGGAAAATATTCTCTTCTTTGTTTTTTGTAATATCATGCATTAAAGCTAATGTTTCAGAGTGCTGACAATTATCTTTCTCATTTCACCGAAACAATAGTTAAGATCAGATCGACTTCCTCCTTTGCTACTAAAAATGCGAACATACCAACGTCTAATCACCAAGAGGTTCCTCAAATGGTTCCAGGTGCCCTTGTTGTACTAGCTACAATCACTGGAAGGGGTAGAGATGGAGATAAGGTCCACAAGAAAACGTTAGAGGTAGGGATAACTAAGATCGAGGTAGGACCATAGGGAGAGCACACGACCTAGTTCAGCTAGTTGTTGAAGAGCAAGTATAGGTTACTCCCTATCCTAGACCAGCCAAAGCAAATCAGCCTTGGTACCTAGATGCTTGACTTGCCAGAATCCTTGAGTTTCTAGAATCACTAGCCCCTCCAGCTGATGGCCGGGAGCCACCTGCTTATGAGCCGGTTCAGGATTAATATGGTTCTAACGCGATAGCAGTAAAAGATAGTTTTCAGGATCATCCAAGTCATGTAGTTGTACAACTAATTGCTGGAGCAAATGTATCAGGTGCTCTACATCTATAGTCAAACCACATGACTTCACTAGGCTTAAACTTTTCACTTTTACAGAAACGGACCCAAAAGTAGAGCCGATCAAATTTTTGGAAAAAATTAAAGAAAGATTTATTTTCTTAGCATGTATGAATACTTAAGCTATTTAGTTGATTGGGTATAAATAGACTAATGTTGTAGGGGTTTAGTAGAGATCTTACAGGAAGAGTAGAGGCCCAAATCTACCAGTGTTCTCTTGGCCATAATTTGCACATGACTTCATGGAAATATTCTTGGCCGGTAACTTATAGGATGACCTCATGCGGGAATTTGAAAAACCTCAAACATGGGACCATGCCAGCTGCGGAGAATGAAATTGTCACGACCCGAAATCCCACTTTTCAGGCCGTGACTGCGTCTAATGTTGAACCCGCTAGACAAGCCAATGTGCACGATATTTGACATCTATAAACAACGTAACAATATTTAAAGCCATTAACCTTCAAGCCTTTACAGGAGTACCCCGAGTCATGAACTTTAAACTTTTACCGAAACATCCCAAATCACTTCAAAAGTTTTACATCAGAAAGTAATAATATTTCAAACGCATAATGAAACGATAAAGACAACAATATCGCAAAATCCCAAAATCGGGGTGTCACAATCTCACGGACTAGCTATAAGAATACGAAATACAAGTCTGAAAGGAAATACAATATTGTCTTTAGAACTGAAAGAAAAGTAAGACAATAGGACACAATAGCAGAAGAGACTCCAGGGTCCACGAACGCCGGTGGTATACCTTGAAGCTCAATGTGGACTGAAGGTACTCCCTCAGAGCGGTCCACGGAGTCCGGGAGCGGGATCTGCACAACATAAAGAAGTGCAGTGTAGTATCAGTACAACCGACCCCATGTACTAAGTAAGTGCCGAGCCTAACCTCGGCCGAAGTAGTGACGAGGCTAGACTTGACAATAACGATAACCTGTCCTATTCTACAGTAGGTAACAGGGATAATACGAGACAAGAGATAAGTAAACAAGTAAGGGATACGGGAGCAGTAAATAATTTCAATCAAGAAGTAATCAAGAAGTAAACAGTCTAATTGACAGATAGAAGTAAACAAGGGAGGCAATCTAACACAATAGCCAACGAAGCAA
>ML269267.1:0-16843 GCA_005239495.1 Nicotiana undulata | reverse complement strand
ATTCAGTTCAAACGTTGGCTTGTCTAGCGGGTTCAACGTTAGATGCAGTCATGGCCCGAAGGTAGGATTTCGGGTCGTGACAGAATCACACCCAAAATCCCAATCAAATCAACTTATAAGTTTCAAACGTCTCAACTAACTCTGAACGCACCGAATCATACTTATACAACTCGGAATCACCCCAAATTTTGCGTACAAGTCATAAATCACCATACGGAACTACTCCTAGGATCAAAATCCCAAATGCACCTCTATAACTCCAAAGTCTACTCCAAACCAAATTTAAAGAACTAGAAAGCCTTTAATGAACCAAATTTCGACATTGGGTGCCGAAATGGTACCGGATCACCTGAAACCTGATCCGAAAATAGTCTAAAATTATCATACTAACCTATTGGAACCGTCCAATCCCGTTTCTGAGGTCGTTTACAAAAAATATTGACTCAAGTCAAACTTGGCCATCTTAGGCCAATATTAAGGAACCAAGTGTTCCAATTTCGATCTGAACCCTTCGAACCCAAGTCGACCATCCCCTAAAGTCAAAAAATAGTAAAGACACCTACAGAGAGTCTTAATTAGGGGAATGGAAATCTAGAAAGAAAAATGACCGATCGGGTCGTTACACATTATCTCACTCGGTGCTTTACTATTTTAAATGGTTATCGCACTTTTACTTTAGTTGGATTCTCAAATTATACTCATCATTCTGTTTGATGTTTATTTTACTTAAAATTATTATCATATTTTTCTTTTAACAAATTATAAATTTAACTCGTTAATTTAACTGATGTTTTGCTTTATTTAAACATGATATTGTTACTTTATTTTATTGATTTCTAAATTAAACCTATATGATACTCTATTTTGTATAAATTGTACTTCATTTTATTTTATTTAGTTTCTAAAATAAACTCATTATCTCATTTGACGCCTTAACTTATTCAAGATTCTTATTATGCTTTATGGTGTTTAAATATATCTCTCAATGATTTTAACTAATATTTGGCATGGTTGTAATGTACATGGTAGTACATGGGTTTGCCGTGCAAAGTAATTATTATTGTTTACACGAGGTGCCATACATGTAAGATTGGAAGTTGTGCATGATTTGTGATTACAAGGTGTGGTGCCTCGGGGTAATTCTTGTTGTAAAAGTTCGTGCGTTGGGATCGATTTGATTATTTGGGTTGTCTTATGTTTCTCCTTATTTGAGTTCATACATACTTCATCTATCTTCTGATTGTGTTGCTGATGTATCACCCGTTTACTTCTTGTTGCTATTTGTGTTTCTATTATTGCATTATTAGTCGTAAATTGATATTCCTTTCGTTGTTAACATTATATTGATATTCCATCCATTGTAGCTTTATGTTATATTTTGCACAGGTTTCTATGTCTAGTATGTGTCTTTATCTGACCTCGTTATTACTCTACCGAGGTTAGGCTTGATACTTTAGGTGTCTTGATCTGTCCTCATCACTACTCTACCGAGGTTAGGCTTGATACTTACTAGGTACCATTGTGGTATACTCATGCTACACTTCTGCATATATTTGTGCAGATCCAGGTGCTTCTGAACATGTTGTTGAGAGTTGTGTTTATGTGGCTGGAGACTTCAAGGTATACCTGCTTGACGCACAGGCCTCAGAATCACCTTCTGTTATTTTCCCATTACTATTTATCCTTTTATCAGACAATGTAGTATTAGAGGTTTTAGTACATTTATGTAGAGCTTATGACTCAATTTCATCGACTTATGGGAATGTTGTATTGTGATTCTGTATTAAGGTTAATATGAGACCTATCAACTTTATTTCATATTTTTAGTCATTATATCTGTAATAATTCCTTGTTGTTAGGCTTACCTAGTCTTAGAGACTAGGTGCCATCATGATTTCTAAAGCGGGATTTTGGGGTCGTGACATCCTCTTGCTAGATGGTAAATGAAATTTCTTATCTGGCGTTGAGAGTTTAAAAAATCACAGTTTCCTTGATAAACTCATGTTTTTGTGATTTCGATGGAAGTTGTGCTTTAACTGTTATACTTTGAAAGTATGTCTAGTTTTTTGTATTTGAGAACAAGATGAACATGATATCTTTTGAGTTATTTACTTTTACTACCATCATTATATCATGTGTTGTTGGTTATTGGTGTTGGACACTGAATTTCTTTTGAGCTCGTCACTGCTTTCAGCCCAATGTTAGGTTTGTTAGTCATTGAGTACATGTGGTTCACTTGTACTCATACTATACTCTGCACTTTATGTGCAAATCCAGGTACTACTGGGTGTCATGATTGCTATAATTTTCACCGGTTCTAGCTTGAGGAAACTACGAGGTAGATGCTATGTCATTCGTAGACCTTGAAGTTCTCTTTTGTTTATATATGTTATCATTGTTCCATCATTCAGACAATATTGTATTACGGATTTAACTGTGTATTTTGAGATTCTATAGTGCTCATGTGCTCGTTGCCGCGCCCCTTTTTTCTCGCGAAATCGGGTTTCAACATTTTGGGACAACTCCATTTTTTGGGATGGGTAAGGAATTGAAAGAGTCGCCACCTAACGGATTAAGGTGCGTTAGGGCACCTAGAGCAAATAACTCGTTTAACCAGCTTACATCACCAGAGATCGGGTAAGGGCTCAAATTACCTTGAGGGGAAGGTGTTAGGAACCTCTCGAGGTCCACAGCGGTGGGTCCCAACCGAACTTAAATTAAGCAAATTAGTCTAAAAGGGAAAGAAAAATCTTTGGACAAGTAAATACTCAATTTATTTCAGAAAGGAATAGGGGGTCCTACACTTTTTTTAGCCTATAGGATCATCCCGTACAATACTTTGTAACTCCCTTCAGTCGAGGTGTTACTCTTAGCATTAGCGCACAGACTATCATCTCCTTACTACCCAATTACTATATTTAAGTTGTTACTTAAGCGTTCTAGTTGATTCTAGCTCGTACCCTATGTGTGCACTACCCGTCCCTTACCTATGACTCTGGAGGTGTTAGGACCTCTATTTGGGATAGTTCTAGACCCAACCTATGTTGCTCAAAAATGTAAAATCTAGGCGACAAGAAAAAATAGGTAGTACTTTCAGATAAGAAACAAGTATGGGAGTTGACCTACACACATAAGACAACAAAAACATGCAGTTATTTTAAAGTTCCTATAGAAAGTGTATCTATGCGAGAAGACAAGTGCAGAGACAGTATTATTATTAAGGTGGGTGTTAAAACCTATTGTTTGCCTACTGATTTTATTCAGTATAAACCTGGGTACTTCATGCAGTAATATATCACAATTATGAACTCAGAATTAAACCCTACAGGTATATTTCCTAAGTGATTGACAACATCGAATGAATTCAGATCGACCAAGAGGATCCTATACGCATGATTTCTACGAATTTATTAATTACAGACCTATAAACATGATTTCTAGGTGTAGCATTGATTTTGAAGATAGGTTTTTATTTCATTCCTATAGGCATGCTTTCTAATTGCTGAATTGATTTAAACCTTATAGGCATGATTTCTAAATTTGAAATTGATTTTAGTCCTATAGGCATAATATCTATTGCTGGATTGATTTAAACCCTATAGACATGATTGCTAGGTGTGATACTAATTGTTTATCTTATAGGCATGATATCTATTAACTGTATATGGGCATAAATTAAACAGATTGCCAGGAAGGACAGTTAACTCAAACAACAAGGTCCTATAGGCATGCTTGCTAATGCACATTTGTTGGAAGCATGTATAGATCCTTTGAACGAGATTTTTAATATACAGAATTAAACGAACGTCCTATAATCAGGATTTCTAGTCTGCAAATGTAAAATACATAATCAAAATGATCATGAAAGTCCTATAGGCAAGATTTCTAAACACAGTATAGAACTCACACAACTTTAACTTAAACGAACAGAATTGACAGCATAATTAAATCCTATAGGCAGGATTTCTATCCAGTTTTAACAAAAGGTTGTAAGAAACCCTCCCCCCCCCCAACTTTACTAAATACCCACAAATCTATTATTACATAGTTATTACAGACCATAATAGCTGAATGAATTACATAATGGTAATAGTTACACTATAGGGAGCCTTCATAGGCCCAAATAAACCTGGGAACCAGGCCTTCCAACCATAACCACTTTGAAGCACAACATAGAGATTCATAGCACATTAGAACTAGGTTTCTAGTGTGTCAAAGTTCCCAAGGGCCTCAGGGGACCCAGGGCAATGCTCACACTAAAACCACATTCAGAAGATAGTTCATAAGAGATTGGAAAACCAGTCCCCAGTGTGTTAGAGTTCAAAGGAGTCTCAAGTGGACCCTAGGCAGTGCTCACACTGGGGTGGTTGAGAACCTAAATAACTAGGAGTGGGGTTTTAAAAATCAGTACATAAAAGGGAGCAGGGGTAGGTTTTAAAAATAGTTGGATTTAAGAAGAAACGGGATTCAGGACACAGAGTTGCAGGCAGAACTGCACCAAGAAAAACCAACAGAGTTCATGCTTAAACACATAGTTCAAATAAGTTGAAGTCTGACTAAGCTGAATACTCATGCTAGTACTTCAGACAATCATGGCTTAATCACAAAAACAATTAGGCAGAAACATTGAGTTGACCAGACAAGTTAATTAAACAGACAGGGCACATGAGTTAAGCAACAAGACAGCGGATTACATGTTTGTAATGTGCAAAGTTTAGAACATGTATAGAACTAACAACAATGCATGAAACAAATTAAACCTTAGGCTAACCTATGAAAGGATTCATATTACTTGAAATAACTTAGTCCTAAGTTAACAGTGTTACTAAATTAGATCATATACTCATATAAAGGATAGAGTCATGCTAGGAGTTGAAACAGACTAGTCAAGTAAAGCATAGAGAATGAAATTGCAAAGGTTAGGGCATACCAGTTAAGTAAGAAAACAAGCAAGTATGCCACAGCAGGGAAATCCCAGAATAACTTGGCCTTGGCTTTCAGCCGGCCAAAACAAGAGACACTTAGCACAAAAATAAAAACACCAGAGAACAAGAGAGAGCTTGAGTTTTGGTGAGAATAGGAGAGTTCTAGTCTGTCCCAAAGGGGAATGGGGGAGGGGTTTAAATAGCACTGAATTAAGCAGACAAATAAGGTAATGAATCAATCTTACACAAATAAGGAATGGAAATAACTCTAAAATCAATTAAAGTCAAGTTCAGTCAATTAGCAAGACATAATAGCGTATAATTAGACAAGTACTACTTAGGTTAAGGAAAATATTTATACAGAATAAATTAACAGCCAAAAGCTGGACCAAATAAGGTAAGAACAGGTAAATCGAACGAAAATAAGGAAATATCAGTACTATACAAGAAAGGAAAGACTGAAATCTTAGTAAATATTTCAAAATCCTAGTTTTGGGGTAAGTAAAATTATTCAACAATAACAGCAAGAAACATAGAGACAGATCGATAGAAACATTAAAGGAAAAATAATTATATAATCAAAAATCCTAAATTCAGAGGGCGCGTGATGTATCATTTATGGAAGGAGATAAGGTTCTATTGAAGGTCTCGCCGATGAAGGGTATTATGAGGTTCGGGAAGAAGGGCAAGCTGAGCCCACGGTTTATAGGTCCTTTCGAGGTGTTGAGGCAAGTTGGAGAGGTTGCTTATGAGTTTGCCTTACCTCCCAGTTTATCAGGAGTTCATCTGGTCTTTCATGTATCCATGCTTCGGAGGTACCACGCCGACTTCCCTCACGTGGTTGTTTTCAGCACTATTCAGTTGGATAAGAGGTTAGGCTACGATGAGGAGCCAGTTGCTATTATTGATAGACAGGATCGCTAGTTTAGATCCAAGAGAGTTTCTTCCGTAAAGGTCCAGTGGATGGGCCAACCAGTCGAGGAGGTGACATGGGAGTCCGAGGAGGACATGCAGAGCATATATCCGCACTTATTCAGCACTTCAGGTATGATTCTAGACCCGCTCGAGGACGAATGTTTGTTTAAGAGGTGGAGAATGTAGCGACCCGACCAATCGTTTTGCGTATCAGGACCCCGTTCCCCTAAATGAAACTTCCAATAACGACTTATTGTGATTTATGACTTGCGGGGATGGGTAGTTCGGAATTCGGAAGTGTTTAGAGTGGTATAGGAACACTTAGTTCCTTAAGGTTGGCCTTTTTGGCCAAGTTTGACTTCGGTCAATATTTTGAGTAAACGACCTCGGACTCGAGTTTAGATGGTTTCGGTAGCTGCGTATGATGATTTCGGACTTGGGCGTATGTTCGGAATGGGTTTAGGATGACCCGGGAGCGTTTCAGCGCACAATATCGAAATAAGAGTTTCCTTAAGTTTGAAATTTAGTTTGGAACGTGTTTTTGTGTTATCGAGGTCCGAACAAAATTTTGAGACCGGGAATAGTTCTTTTATGTAATTTATGACTTGCTCGCAAAATTTGGTGTCATTCAGAGTAGTATAGGTCAATTCGGCGCATTGATACCGAATTCAAGAACTTGAGGTTCTTAAGTTTGATCTTTAGAGGTTTTGAGGTGTGATTTTGAGTTTTAGCGTTGTTTTGAGTGTTCCGAAGGCTCGAGCGAGTCCGTATTATGATTTGGGACTTGTTGGTATGTTTGGACGGGGGCTCGGGTGGGCCCAGGTGCCTCTCAGGCACCAAACGAGGCCAAAAACTAGCTGCAACAGTTGCTGGTGCACCTGATCTAGTGTGACCGCAGGTGCGATTACCCAGTCGCAGGTGCGGGACCGCTCCTGCAGTCCCAGCCTCGCAGGTGGGCTGCCCATCCCTTGCAGGTGCGGGCCCTTTGGTGCGGACTCCTGACCGCAGGTGCGAGCCCAGGCCCCTTGTCCCATTTCCGTAGGTGCGAGCCTTTGCTCGCAGGTGCGAGACCGCAGGTGCGGTCCTTGAGCCACAGGTGCGGAACCACTGTAGGCAGTGTGTTCTTTTAAACACGGGAAATGTTCATTTCCTCCATTTTCTTTCCTCCATTAGAGACCTTGAGAGCTTGGAAAATATCCCCACGACCTAGCTACTAAGTGTTTAACCAAAGAATTTAGATTCCTTGACCAAAGCTATTTAAGATGAACTCGGGTTACTGATAATCAAGAAAATAATACGATAAATAAAGGAAAATTGAGTAATGATCAATATTGTAGTATGCGAAAAGTAAAGTTGATTGTATTCAAGAATTCAGCCTCCTCTTATGGGTTATATTTCTTCTCTTTATATAGGGATTTCCTAGTATAACGTTTTGGTTCCTGTAATGATTGCTCATTAATGGCTAATTATTACATTAATGAGGCGTTACAAAGGATCATCAAAGGATAACCGTAACTGTTGTATAGGAGTTACGTAACGTATAAGTCATTAGCTGTTGATTCTCGAATCTGTCCGCAGCTTCGTCTGGGTTCATTATGACCGTGTCTCTTCCTCTTCAGTTGGCTTCCCGTGGCTGATGCACTCGTGAGTTTATTGACCGTGCCTCTTTATCTCGTACTTTCTTATAAAATTATGTCCATCTGTAGCGCTTTCCTTGGTCCACGTAGTTGGCTGAGTTGTCAAGGACTTGCTTACATGTGAGACTCTTTTTTACCAATACAGACAGTGCCCCCACTTACCAAATATTAATCGACGAATATATGGTAAGTGGATACACATTTATGGCGGGAATATTTTTCCTCTGCTTTGCTCCGAAACACTGTATCCTTTTATGAACATTGGCATCGTATGTCCCTTCCATTTAATGCTCCTTCCACGTGTCCTTTTCTGATTGGCTCTGCAATGACTTGACGCCTTTTAGAGCTTTTTGCGGCTGCATCAGTCCTGAAGTGACACCTTTAATTATGACTTTCCATCATTGTTTTGACGGTTGTCTTTATGTATTAATACCCTTCTTCCTTTCTTTACTTTCACGAAACATTCAACTTGTCTTTTTCTTTGTAAAGAATTTTCCTTTACCTTTGTAAGCATGTCTTCTTCAAGCCAGTCCAAAAAGATCATAGACGTAGAGAATTTAGCATCTTCTTTCTGCTCCGACTAGGAGCCGGAGGGGAGGTAGGTTGAGAAGCTTAGGATCTGCTTCTACTAGAGGTTCTTCTTCCCCAATAGTTTCTCCCCCTTCTGCTAGATCTTTGCTTTCTCCTAGGGCCAGGTCTTCTCATTCCGCTTCCAAAGGTAAAAAAGATCTTCATAAACCCAAGGTTGACAAGATTATTCTTGCCGAGATTGTCTTCACTAGAGAAAACCCGGTTCTTGCTGAACAGTCTACTTCTTTAGAAAGTGTAGAGAAATATGCGACAATTATCACTGAGGGTCACATTTCTCTTGTTCGTAGGGAGTGTTCCTGGGGGTCTGATGTCCCTATTCTCGTACCGAATAGCAACCAAAGGATTACGTCTTACAAGACTGGTTATTCCTTTGTTTACACTTACCCTTTCACATTGGGATTTAGGCCTCCCATTGATCCTGCCATCATAGAGTTCTGTCATTTTTTCAATATCTGTCTAGGACAAGTTGGTCCGTTGGTATGGCGAGTAGTCGCGTGTTTGAGAGTTTTGGCTTCCTTAGCTTCAGTTCCCTTTACCTTCCATCATCTTATTCATTTGTATTCTCCTGTCTTATTTCGTCAAGGGGTTTTTATTCTGGCTACTCGGAGTAAAAGCGTTTTAGTAACCCCTGGTGATGATAAAGATAGAGGTTGGTACCTTCGGTACGTTGCTGTCCCCACTTTTGGTTTAGTGGGTGAAAGAAATCTTCCCTTCCCTGAGAAGTGGAACCGTGCACGTAAGTACTTTTTGGTTCGCATCTATTTTCTTTATTAGATTTGAATTGTATTTCTAATACCGCATATGTTTTTCTTTTCCTTTTCAGAAATCAGGAATACCGTCGAGAATGTCTCTGATATTCGTGATTGGGTAGAAAAAATGTTGTTTGCCGCTCCTGTTGAAGAAAGGTCTTGGAAATACTTCTCTACGAAGTATGGTTGGCTTGTAAAGACCCATGGTAAGCGGAGTTTTTCTTACTTCCTGCCTTATCTGAGTTTTTTTTTATTCTCGTTTAACTTTTCCTTTTTTGATAGGGTTTTCTGCCCGTGGGGTTTCTGGTTCATCGCTCCCGAAGATGTCTTTGTCCAATGCTCAGGATATATTTGCCAGTTCCTCTCCCTCAAAGAGGAAAGTTAGTGATCCCCATTCTGGAGAAGAAGAAGAAGAAGAAAGAGAGGGTGCTTTGGTGCACCGGTCGCGAAGGAGGCAGGTAATTTTGGACGATGAGTCTGCCCCCAGGTCCATTCCTTCCGTGTTGGCAATTAGACCCTCTTCTTCTAGAGATGATTCTCAGTCCCCAGTTCACGATCCTGCTGAACGTCTTTTCCATGAAGGCTTTGATCTCGCACCCGATAATGTTCCCTTAGCAACTATTTTTCCCGACTCTTTGAGAGTGGAAGTTCCGTCGGTTCCCCGTGTCTCTGATGTTCCTGCTCCTCTTGCTATTACGGCTTCTGCCGTTCTTCCACCCGTGATTTCTGTTTCCTCAATTCCTTATTCATCTGTGCCTGCTGCTGTGCCCGTAGCTCCCTTGGTTCCTGGACCGTCTATCTCCATTGCTGCTCTCTCCGTTCCTGCTTCCATGCCTTCCCTTAAGGATGTAGGTTCTTCCATCAGGGAGATGAGGAGGGTTGTGATTGAGGTTCCAACCGAAGGGAGTCTCTTTAAAAAGACGGGCGATCCTGAAGTGTGGCTCAAACCTCTGATTGGTCTTGAAGAGAAATCCAAACTTGCCAGCCATTCAACTCTCACATGGGCTAATGAAGTGGTGCACACTTTTTTGAAGGTATATCGTAGTTTATTCTTACATCTGTATACCTTTCTATGTTTAAACAGTTTTATTATATTTAACTGTTTAACTTTTTTTGTAGATGCATCTTATTGGCTTAGAGCTTATGAAGAGAGTTTCCAATTCAGAGAATGAGTTGAAAGAGCTGCGAGTAGGGGTGGGCATTCAATATTTCCGTTCGGTATTTAAGAATTTCGGTTCGGTATTTCGGTATTCGGTTTATCAATTGTATATACCAAATACCGTACCAAATTATTTCGGTACGGTTCGGTATTTATTATTTTGGTTCAGTACGATTTCGGTACGGTTTCGGTAAAGTATTCGGTTTATGAATTTTCAATTGTGTTATGTGTATACCAAATGAAAATTAAAATGTTGCCAAATCCAGTGCTACACTGCCGTGAGGGGAAACTTTCTCATATGTTGCTGAACCAGAAGTACATTAACTTTACATATCAAAAAACATAAAACATATAAATATACTTGTAAATAAATTTGAAGTAGAAGGACATATGGAAATGTACAAATTGATATACCAACATATTACAACGCATAATTGAGACTTTTACTAGCATGTATTCTTCTAGTTAGTGATATTTTTAAGTTATTGCTCAATCCTTTGAATTAACCGGAGAGATAGAGACACAAGTAGCTGATTTACAAATTCAATATGGAAACAATTCGATCTGTTCCATATCATATATGTTTATATAAAACCACTAAGTCCATACTAGACTTTCAACTTCCAGTTTATGCCATTATATACACAAAGAAAGAAAAGGGGATAATTGGAATTAGAATAAGAATATTATGTTTCAAGAATTGAGATGACAAAGAGAACAACATAAATGGATTTGTGTATTTATATACGAAGATTTGGTTTCATCTATTTTTGTCACATGCCATACATTTGTTGCCTGGTTCTAACCCAATGTGAAATAGCATAACAATGAAGGGACTTTATGGTATATAGGATAAACAAAGATATCCCTTTAATTTAATTACGTTGATGGTAATTCGGATTATTTCGTTTTGATTGGGATTTGAAGTGGATATGAGGGGACACAATAGATTTAAAAATTCCCTGTAGAGTGTAGAAAGCACAAGCATGTCGAGATGGTGTTTACTTACTTATTTGTGTTCTCTGGTGGTTTGGCTCCTTCAGGGAAAGGATTGTGGCGTGGGTGAAGAAGAAGAACTGAAGATAAGAGAGTCGTTGGTTCAACCTAATTTGCTAATTGTTAAAAATTAAAATGGCCTAACCCAATAGCCTAAGACTAAGAGTAATGGGCTTGGGCAGTTGGGCTTGGGGGGCAACGGGAATGGGAATTAAATTGGGTTGGGCACTTGGTGGGCAGATATAGGTAGGGTCCAAAAAAAATGTCCTTAAAATGTTGGTATATTCGGTATACCGAAGTTTTAAAATTGTAATACCGAAAACCGAACCGAAATACCGAAAATTTAATACCGAATTAGACCGAAATACCGAAACAACCGAAACCGAAATACCGAATTAATTCGGTTCGGTTCGGAATTCGGTTTTTCGGATTTTATGCCCACCCCTAGCTGCGAGAGCTTCAGGTTGATTTTGACAATATGAAGGCACAATATGATGGCTTAAGGGTGGATATGGATGCTTTAGAAGAGGAAAGGAATACCTTGAGGAGGCAGTTGAGGATTACAGCAACGGAGTTGGCAGTAGAGAAAGCTTCTTCCAGCCAAGCTGATAAGAATAAGAGTATTCTTGAATCCTTGTTTGCTGAGCAGTTGTCGCAAGCCACATAGGAGATCAGGAATTTGAAGCACCTGCTGGGGCAGAAGGAGGAATACTCCGGTGAGCTTGTACAGACTCTCTCCCGGGCTCAAGAGGAACTTCGTGAAGCTTTAGCCAAAGTACGAACTCTGGACGAGTCAGTTGTGCCCTTGAGGGTTGCCCTTGAAGCTGCCGAAGACGAGAAAGATGGATTGAAGCTTGATATCCAAGCATGGTCAAAAGATTATAATGACCTTGAAGAAGTGGCTGCCGTTGATGTGAGTTGGGCTTACATGAATGCACGCCATGACACATTAATGGAGATGAGCCAAGAGGGCTTCGACCTCGATGTTGAAATTGCTAAATGCAAAGAGGCCATGGAGAAGACCCAGCGGGGTCTTGAACTTTCTCCATCTGATGAAACCCGTGATGCTCATGCGTCTTCTCCTCAAGTAGCTGTCGTTCCTCCTGAAGAAGTCAACTCTCCTCCTCCTGAAGAATGAAGATTTGTTTACCCTTTTTTTTTTCTTGGATTGGTGTGGTTACCCCCAGCTCCATCGGGGGTAAGTTTGAAACTTTTAAGTCCCCAACTGACAACTTAGGGGCACCTAAAAATGTAAATATTATGCGACTAAGTACTAGTTAGTACTTAGTTTTTGACTTAGCCGCTATTTTATATTAATGCAATTTGAAGACTTTTGTTTCGAGTTTTGGTTTTACTCTTTAAGTCTATTGCATGTTTTGTTTTTCTGAGGTTTTTGTTTGCACCTCTTAACTTTTTGCATGAAAGGCATAAATCACTTGAACCTTTTCATAGTAGGTGCAGTGTTCGTATAAGATTTAAGCCTTTGTTTATGATAGGCTTTAATTATGAGTTAGGGCCCTTTTTGATTGATACTTTAATGAAGAAGACGTCTCAACTTCATTGTAATGCAATAGAGTGATAGGAATTTCTCACATGTTTAAGGATGTTTTTGTGGAAAGTTTTTGTTTGAACTTCCACGACATTTTACATATGTTATGATTATTATCTAAAACTCATGTTGCAACTGTTTTCTTTTAACAAATTTGATACTCACTTGTATTTCGCAACTGTTTTTCATAGGTAACAGTTTTTTCGAGTTAATACAAGGAAATAACTGTTTTTCATTAGTAACAGTTTTTGTAAGTATTGGGGTTTTTACCCGCAACTGTTTTTATTTGCAACAGTTTTGTAATAAATACGAGGGAAATGCTTTGTAATTCGTAACTATTTTATTTGATAACAGTTTTCTGAATAAATACAAGGATTCTGATCTTTCATCCGTAATTGTTTTATTTGATAACAGTTTTTGAATAAGTACAATGATGATGTTCTTTTACCTTTAACTGTTTTTGTTACAATAGTTTTTGTATAAATATAAAGACGTACATTTCTTCCTCGTAGCTAATACTTTGCCTTTTAACCTGAACATGGTTCGAAGGTTTTTTTAAAGTTTAGGCTTTGTAATTCTTGTGCTGGAGTCTTCAGTTCTTTTAATTTTGCTCGTATCACTTGACTTGCTGGGTAAATGGTTCTTTTAGGCTCGAGCTTTTGAATTTTAGTAGTCTTTTTTGGNACTGCTTAACCCTTTGAAACGTCCATCAGAAAGTGTAACCCTAGACCGAGAATTGTGTTATTTCCTCGCGTCTTTGCAGGTCTAATATCATCATCTGGTGATGGGCTAGCTTTTTTCCTATCATCTAAAAAAGCTAGTAGAATTTAAGTAAAATAAAATCGAACATGCGATACCTGACCGGGGGTACTTTTTTTCCTTAGAAGTAGTAGTTCTTCAAGTGTATGGCATTCCAGCTTGTTGGTAGAATTCTGCCGTCCATGGCTTCCAACTCGTATGCACCTTTCCCTACTATGCCTTGGACTTTGTAGGGTCCTTCCCAATTTGGATTCAGCTTGCCAGCACCTGCCTCTTTTGTTGATTGGAAAACCTTTTTAAGTACGAAGTCTCCAATCTTAAAATATCTAGGATGGGCTTTGCGATTGTAATATCGCTCTATGATTTGATTTTGAGCTACCATCCGTATTAAAGCTGCTTCCCTTCGTGATTCGAGAAACTCTAGATTGATCTGGAGTTCGGCATCATTTGCTGGTTCCGTAGTTGTTATAACCCTTAAGCTCGGTTCACCGATTTCCACGGGTATTAATGCTTTCGATCCATAAACAAGTGTGAAGGGAGTCTCTCCTGTGGCTGTTTTTGATGTAGTTCTGTATGCCCATAATACTGCTGGTAATTCGTTAGGCCAATTCCCTTTGGCTTTATCTAACCGCTTCTTTATGATGTTGACGATGATTTTATTCATAGACTCAGCTTGTCCATTAGCTACGGGATGATATGGCGTTGAGGTAATCCGTTTAATTTTCCAATTCTCAAAGAATTCTGTGATTTGAGAGCCTATAAATTGTGGGCCATTATCACACACAATCTCTTTCGGAATCCCAAATCGGCATATTATGTTTTGCCATAAGAATCTTTTGACCTCTTTTTCCCGCACTTATTTAAACGCTTCTGCTTCCACCCATTTCGTGAAGTAATCAGTAAGTACGAGTAGAAATCGTACCTGTTCTTTAGCTGGGGGAAGAGGTCCCACTATATCTATTCCCCATTTCATGAAGGGACATGGTGATATGAATGAGTGCAACAGTTCTGCTGGTCTATGTATATTGTTGGCGAACCTCTGACACTTGTCGCATTTAGATATGAAGTTTTCTGCATCTTCTTCCATCTTAGTCCAATAATACCCGTCTCAGATTAAGGTTTTTACCAAGGATCTTACTCATGCATGATTTCTACAGTATCCTTCATGGACTTCTTTTATCACGAACTCCGTCTAATTAGGTCCGAGGTATTTAGCTAGGGGTCCACCGAACATTTTGCGATACAATGAGTTGCGGACTAGACAATATCGTGCTGCTTTGCGTGAAGCGCT
This sequence comes from Nicotiana undulata, assembly GCA_005239495.1. Lineage (NCBI taxonomy): Eukaryota > Viridiplantae > Streptophyta > Magnoliopsida > Solanales > Solanaceae > Nicotiana > Nicotiana undulata. The sequence goes on along the minus strand of ML269267.1, from coordinate 2,272 downwards.
TGAGGTGCTTTCTTTTCTTTAGGTATGGTACCATTCTACAAAAATTTGAGAATTTTGTGTCTCCAATCCCAAGTTAAATTATTGAAAGATACCTCATTCCTGTCTTGGTCGATTGCTGAATGGAAGAGGTGGACAACAATCAATGGCATTGTCTTTGTTTGTTACTTTTGTAACTGCTGCGAGGTTTGCTAATGCATCCGCTTCTGCATTTTCTTCTCTTGGTATTTGTATTATCTTTCATGTTTCGAACTGTCTTACAAGTTCCCGTGCCTTTTCTAGATATTGTTGCATTCGAGTTTCTCGAGCGATGTAAGTCCCCTGCATCTGATTTACCACTAATTGGGAATCACTATTAATTGTGATTTGCTCGATTGACAGCTCCCGTGCCAGTCCTAAACCTTCAATAACAGCCTCGTACTCTACTTCATTGTTAGTTATAGGATAACATTTAATAGCTTGCCGTATCTTTTCACCTGTAGGTGATATTAAGATGATATCTAATCTGGCCTCTTTTATGTTAGAAAAGCCATATGTAAATAGGTTCCACTGACCTGGATTGATTCCGTTAAAGAGTTGTAACTCTTTTTGTACCTCAGGGGTAATACTGTTGCTAAAGTCAACTACAAAATCAGCTAATATTTGTGATTTGATTGTTGTTCTAGGCTGATATGTTATATACTTTTCACTTAATTCTATGGCCCATTTGGCTAATCTTCCTGAAAATTCTTGCTTATGCAAAATATTTCTTAAAGGATAAGAAGTCACGACAGTGATTGAATGACATTGAAAATAAGGACGTAATTTTCTTGATGCTATTATTAAAGCTAAGGATAATTTTTCTAGATGTGGGTATCTAGTTTCAACATCTAATAAAGTTTTACTTACGTAGTAGATAGGTGATTGCTTACCTTTCTCTTCTCTTACCAGTACTGCACTTACAACAATTTCTGAAACAGCCAGGTAGATGTACAATCTTTCCCCTTCTTTTGGCTTTGAGAGCAGCAGTGGCTTTGATAAATAAATCTTCAAGTCTACGAGGGCCTGTTGACATTCTGTAGTCCATTCGAACTGATTTTGTTTTTTAAGAACTGAAAAGAATTTAAATCTTTTTTCGGAGGACCTAGAAATAAATCTTCCTAAGGCGGCTATTCTCCCTGTCAATCTTTGAACCTCTTTTTTATTTGTTAAAATATCAGGTATTTGTTCTATAGCTTTTATTTGAGCTGGATTTACCTCTATTAGATACAAGGAATCCTAAGAACTTACCTGATTGTACTCCGAAAGCACATTTTTCTGGATTGAGCTTCATATTATACCTACGTAAGATATCAAAAGTAGTAGAGAGATGCTGGAGATGATCTTCCTCTTGTGTTGACTTTACAAGCATATCATCAATATAAACTTCCATGGTCTTTCCTAAATGTTCTTGGAACATTTTAGTCACTAACTTTTGGTAAGTAGCTTCTGCATTCTTTAAGCCAAAAGGCATGACTTTATAACAGTAAGTCCCCCTGTTAGTAATGAAGGAGGTTTTTTCCTCATATGAGGGATCCATTTTAATCTGATTATAACCAGAGTATGCGTCTAGAAAACTTAATAATTCGTGACCTGCGGTAGCATCAATCAACTGATCTATATGTGTTAAAGGAAATGAATCTTTGGGGCATGCTTTATTTAAATCAGTATAATCTACACCCATCCTCCATTTGTCGTTCTTTTTGGGTACCACCACTGTGTTAGCTAGCCAGTTAGGGTACTTTACCTCTCGTATGGAACCTATGTTCAAGAGTTTTTGGACTTCATCGTCAATCACTTGATTTTTGAACGTTCCTTGCTTTCTTTTCTTTTGTTTAACATGTATGAATGATGGATCTTCATTCAATTTATGAGCTATCACTTCTGGTGAAATACCTGTCATATCTGAATGGGACCATGCAAAATAATCTGAGTTAGATTTTAAATAATCGATTAACATACCTTTTTGCTCGGGGGTTAACCTTTCTAGCAATCTCGTGCCAACATACAACTTTTTCTCGGGCTTTTGTTCAGACAACAGAACATCCTCGAGTTCTTCTGCGGTTGTTTTGATATGCTCGTCCTCTTCTGGTTCACGAATGAAGTCTGGTCTAGAATCTATGTCTGGGTGATCCAGCATGTTTTCGATGATAATAGGACTTGTCTCGCTAGTGTCTTTTCCCGTACCTGTTTAAATATTCATTTCTTTTGTACATGATTGATCAAAGATTTTTTTCGTACATGTTTGGTCATTGGC
>ML269266.1:44075-56897 GCA_005239495.1 Nicotiana undulata | reverse complement strand
ATGCGAAAAGGAAATCATTTAGCAAATGAAATAAATAAACAATGATTGTTCAGCCTTGCTACCCCGGGACTCGTCGGGCCCTGACTGTTCTAATAGTCCAGTTCTTAAGAGACGTTCCTCTGCTCACGGACCGGATGGAAGGGAATTCCTCTCCCTCCTCCTAAAAATGACGTAACAATCCATATCATCCTCCTCCAGGAATAGATTCTTCAATGCTGCCTGTGCTTCTTCTTCCTATAACCCCCGTATAACATCGGCCTGCTGAAAAGTCTGCTCCAGATGCGGTATTGGATGCTTCAATGGGTAATAAGGATCACGCCAAGGTGGAGACCAGTTCTTGAACTCTTCCCAAGTGTATTTGTATCCTATCCCAAAAGTGGTGCCATGGCGCTTGAGCTGTATCGGTTTGGAGATCCCTTGGAGATTCTTGCCGAGTCCCTTACCCGGCTCGTACCCTCTCCAGTTCATCATGCTTTCTATTTTACTATCCCACCATTTGTCTTTGTCTATTGCATTGACATGTTCAATGTGGTGGTATGTTTCTCCACCCAGCTTCCTTCTACCTTCGACCACCGGAATGGTTTGGCGACTGTAAATAGGATTGCTTCCGTCTCCGTGGATGATTACTTATTGATGGTTCCATTAAAATTTCACTACCTGATGCAGCGTTGATGCCACGGCCCCAACGACATGTATCAATGGACATCCTAGTAACATGTTGTAGGACGCTAATATGTCTATTACATGAAAAATCAACTTCGAACCATGTAGGGCCCATTTGCAAACAAAGGTTGATTTCACCGATGGTGGACCTCTGCGAACCGTCAAAAGCTTTTACATTCATCGACCCCTCTCTTATCTCGTACAACCCTTTGCCCAATTTCTTGAGTGTTGTCAATGGACAGATGTTGAGACTAGATCCCCCGTCGATCAGAATCCTGGTGATGAAGTAGTCCTGACATTGCATAGTGATGTGCAGTGCTTTGTTATGACCTAGCCCTTCAAGAGGTTACTCGTCCTCGTGGAAAGTGATCTTATGGCTTTCCAGCACTTGATCCAACATATTGACCATTTCCCCACTGTGATGTTGTTTGGCACATATGCTTCGTTCAGCACTTTCATCAAAGCATTTCTATGTGCCTTTGAATTTTGCAGCAATGACAGAATGGATATCTGAGCTGGGGTTTTGTTCAACTGATCAATGATAGAGTATTGCGCAAATAGGAAATGTAAACCTAAGGACATGATTTCTACCCTTTGACATGCATAGTTACACATTCCCTTTTCACTATCCGTCCCCAATAGTCGTTTACAAATAGTTATTACAGACCATTTGCATGAATTACATAAATAAATAAATAAATAAGAAACGAAAAAGTTATACTATAGAGAGCCTACCAATAGGCCTAAGATCTCCAGAATTCTCAATGCTAGCAAGTTTCACAGCCTTTCATATAATCCGGGTGTGTCAGAGTTCCCTAAGAACCTCAAGGGATTCGGGCAGTACTAACACCCAGATTTTCATGACCATAATGAGTACGTGCAGTGTTGAAAGGCCAACTCTAATGCATCAGAGTTCAGAGGGATCTCATAGGGATCCAAAGCATCCGCAAATTAGAGGGGCAGAACCTAAGTTTCTAAGAGTATAGTGAGAGTGCTTGACATAGTTTTGAAAAGATTAAGTCGGACAACAACTTTTGAAAATAGGTTGGTTTGAAATAAGCTTTGAAGAACAATAGAAGAGTTTTACTTTAGTGAAAACAGTTTGAAAGAAAAGAGCGTAAGGCAATCAGAGTCTCAGAATCACAACAGTACACATAGGACAAGAGACAAGAACCAGAACAGGTTTAACAATCACAAGCAGGGGAATGAAGAGTTGGGGACATGTATGAAGCATATAGGAAAAACACACAGTGACGGAGTCACACATAGGTTCAGCATGGGTTCGGGACTACATAGAGATTAAGTAACATATATGCAGATTTTTGTGTGCCAAGAATCAATGAAGACAGAAGTGGGGCAGAATCACATTGAAACATGCAAAAGGGGGTAATAAACATGCTGAGTCTAAAGGAGGGAATACTTAACATGTAAAATGGATAACAATGTAATCAAGTTATGTGCAAAAATCACAGCAACACCATAAGTAGAAACATATCATAAATAGGATGAATTGAAACACTAAGAGAAACATGTTATTTTTGAAACTCGAATTGTAATTAGGACATACCATTTGGGAGATGTCAAACACAGGATAAAGAACTTAAAGAGTAGAATAATCAGTCTTGACTTGAAGCCGACTGATAATAGCAAGTAATCAGAAGAAGAACATAAGAGAGTATGTGTGTGTGTAAGAGAGAGCTGAACAATGTTCGTTCGTGTCTTATGCTAATGAGAGAGTAGAGTATATATAGTTTTGAAAATAGGCAGAAATAAGGTAAAGAAATAATAGATCAGCACCATTACAGAAGTAAACATCAATTAGTGTAAGTACTCCCTTTAATTATTGGGTCATATACAAACGGTAACAGACAAAGATCAAATAAGGAAAGAGGATCATATAATTCCAGCAAAGTATGAGACTGGTAATAGAGGCTAAATTCAGAATACTCTAATTAAGGAAAACATGTATGAACTTATTTGACAGAATTTATTCATAGAAATAAGGTAGGAAATTCTGGAAATCAACAAGAAAACCTCGAATGAGATTCAAATCACAAGAAACCAGCATCAATTAGGAAGAATATCACATATTTAAGGAAACACTCAAAATCAGTAGAGAATATTGTGTAAAAGTCAGTAAAGTACAAATCACAATTATACAAGGATTCAAAGTGGAAAAATAGTACTGATTTAAATGGAATAAACACACATTAGGCAAAAATCAGAAACCCTAATCACAAAATTAGGGATTCACATTAGAACATAGCAAATAATTAAAGGACCTAGCAGAACAAACATGATTTAGGCAGAAGTGACGAAGAGTCAGAAACCCTAACAGCAAGCATACAACAAAAATCACAAAATCACACAGTACACATGAAAGCAAAGTAGTCATACTAGAACAGGTAAAACATTATTGCAAATAGACTCAGAATCGCGGATTGAAACCAAAAATTTGGGGTTTTTTTTATCAAAATGAATCAAACAAAAAGGGAAAAGTTTAAATCATGTTTAAACATGGTAAAAATCATAAAATAATGCTAAGAATTTAGAAAGAGGACTGTTTTGAAAAAGATTTTAGAAACCCTAGCTTGAAAAATGAAGAATCGTTTAGGAAACATAAAAATCTTTAAAGAAAACATGGAAAACACTCATAATATGTATAGATCTGTTACAGATATAAAAGAATCGGAAGGTTTAGAAGTTAGGGTTTCAAAGCGAGAACCCAGAGAGGAGACGAAAAACTCAAAAGTCACCGGTTTTAACCGAAAAGTGGTAAGATCTTACTCCGACGGCCATGGATGGCTAGAAAAAATGGCATGAGATCATAGGAGGTGAACGAACCACCTCTGGTTCACTTGAAGGCTTCAAAACAGTGACACAGGCTAAGGAGGAAGCCAAGAGGCTGTGGGTGGTGAAACCATCATGTTTTCCGGCAAGGCGACGACCGGAGAAGGGATGAGATAGGTCTAGCAGGTAAGCGTTCATAGAGAGATGAGAGAGTGAGTGAGGGAAAATGAGAGAGGGTGAGGGTAGACTTTAGGTTTAATTATGGAGGGTAGCCTTTAGCCTTTAGGTTTAAAATTAGGGGTTAGGCTAATTTTAGGCTATAATTGAAATAATGGTGGCTAATTATTAAATACCCACTTAAATTAGCTAAACCAATTTATAAAATAGATGATAATTATGAAAAAAATGAAATTGATGCTTAGAAGATAAAATTAAAATGATTAATTAGTATTTTAAAAATATAAAATGACTAATTATTGGATAAAAATGGTATAAAACATAAAGAGTGCCAATTTGGTTAGTTGTGAAATAATTTGGTCTTAATAGGACCAAAATAATACATTAAATCAAGAAATGTCTTTGAAATAATTTGTAATGCAATTTGGTAATTGATTATTGGAAATCAAATGCTGGATAATTTAAAATTAATCTTAAAATATGTACGAATATCCTCCACAAAATGTACGAATATTTTGAGGAAAAATTGGGTATCAACAACTGACACTGGGCTGAAATGACAGAATACTCCTCCACAAGGCGACAATAATGGTTTGCCCGCATTTGCAGGGATTAACATCCTGCATTGCATCTGTAGCATCAACACAACTCATTGGTGCCCAATTGATAACAAGTACTCCATACCGTATAAGAATGAGTAGGAAGGAAATGAAGGCATAAGCTTCGATGGAATTAAATCACATGATGAAGAGTCAAGAAGGGGAGTGATCTTAACAATCATGTAGCCTCTCGAAGATAAGTACATGCGTACCAATCCGTAAGACTCTACAGGCTTACTCATGACTCGTGAGACCTAAGTGAACCTAACACTCTGATACCAAGCTGTCACGACCCAAAATCTACTATAGGACATGATGGCGCCCAACGTCGCGGTTAGGCAATCCAACACTTAATTATTCATTTTATTATTTTAAAAATCATGAACCTTACTTACATAAAGTGGTCAGTGCATTAAAATAAATCGTAGTTACATACAATTTAGTTAAAATAATAAGTAAAAGTATATCAATGTAAAACAATCCATAACGAATTCTAGAATATCCCCAAAACTTGGTGTCATAAGTGCATGAGAATCTACTTAAATGTACAATAACAATACAACATATGTCTAGAATACAAGTTAGACAGGAAAATGTAAATAATTCTTATGGAGAATCTATATGTTGCAGATCGTAACATGGGATGAAACTCACTGTAAAGTCCCTGCAATAGCCACGCCTTTGCGCCCAAAAGACCACCAGGGATATATACAATCACACAATAAGTGTAGAAGTGTAGCATGAGCACGTAAAATAACCCGTGCCCAGTAAGTATCTAGCCTAACCCCACAGGAGTAGTGACGAGGAGTCGACGTTGACACTTACTAGTGGTCCGATAAAACAAGTATAGTAGAAAGTAAACAAGTATGAGACATGGTAAATAAACAATGTAAACAAATATAAGTACGTGGTAAAATCCTCATCTGAACAATATACACAAGCTCCCAATTATCAGTTACCTCCTCAACCGGCATACATATAAAATGGTCCCCATCAGATAGGTGGTCATAACTCAAATCAAGAAAACTCACAGATACGCTGGCTTCTTGTCAAATATTACGCACGATTATGTTGAGGTGAACGACCCGGTCCCATAAGAGTATTTATAGCAATGCCGAGGCGAATGACTCGATCCCATAAGAATATGATATTGCTGAGGCGAACGACTCGATCTTATAAAAATATAATATTTCCGAGGCGAACAATTCGATCCTTTAAGAATGTAGTACATAATCCTGCCGAGGCGAACATCCCGATCCGATAAGAATGTGGTATATAATCCTGCCGAGATGAACGACCCGATTCCCTAAGAATGTGGTACATAATCTTTCAGAGGCGAATGACCCGGTCCCATAAGAATGTGGTACATAATCCTGCCCAAGCGAACGACCCGATCCCATAAGAATGTGGTACATAATCCTACCGAGGCGAACGATCCGATCTCATAAGAATGTGATACATAATCCTACCAAGGTGAACGGTCCGATCCCATTAGTATAAGAAGCTTTAACGGGTCCTTGACCTCACTCAAGGATATATGCGTGAGTTATGAGATTTAAATAAGCTTTTCAATGAAATGCACAACGCGGGAGAAATTCATAAGGGAAGCACAATTATTCCGCGACTAATCAGGTAGCTCGTCAAATCTCTACATTAGTGAGTCTATCACTCTATGCAAGACTAGTCTCAGATCATATTGCTAAATAAAGAATTCAACAGGCAAGGATAACTCAAATAGTACAATTAAAGCATGGCGTGAACCTAAGTCTACCCGAACATAATCAGGAATTCTGGCATACACACGGACACTCGTCACCTCATACGTGCGCAGCTCCCACAACTTGTAGCATATAACAAGAATAACACCTACAGGGTAAGTTTCCCCTCACACTTAGACAGGAGACTTACCTCGCTACGAAGGTCCATAACCAGCTCTAACGTCTCTCTAAACCTCAAACCGATGGCCAACAATCCGAAAGTAGTCAAATAATAAGCAAACCAATGAAAATATACCTTAATATTCATAATTAATCAATTTATAAAAATTTCTAACTCCGCTCGAAAAGTCAACAAAGTCAACCCTCGGCCCCGCGTGCCTTGATTTCGAATTTGTTTGAAGATAAACATACCCATAACATTACATACTCAAATATATGATTTATTCCAAATTCCACGTCCAATTTTGTGGTAAAAATCCATAAATACCAATTTCTAGGTTTTTTCTTAAAATCCCACAATTTCCATATTTTTTCATGGTAAAATCCATATGTAAATCATGTATTTAACTCACAGTGGTAGGAACCACTTAAATAATGATAAAAATAGCACTCCAAAATTGCCCCCAAGGCCGGATCCAATGACAGAAATGAGCCAAAGCCCGATTTGGCTAACATATATGTTTTTCCCAGGCGATCTTCTCATATACGAAGCTAATGGCCACTTCTACGGCGTCGCTTCAGCGGCAAAAAGTCCGCTTTTGCAGAAAGCACTGGAGGCTGCCCCTTCGCACTTGCGGACAAGGTACCGCTCCTGCGACATCGCAGGTACGACAATCGACCCTCGCTTTTGTGCTCCCCTTCACTTCTGCGCTCCAAGAAGCAGCATCTGCGCCTTTGCAGATGCATACCAAACATCCCTTTTGTGATCCTTCACCACCCAACCTTTTCTCGCTTCCTCGATGAGCAGCTTGCTTCTGCGAAGTATCTTCTATTAAGTCGCTTCTGCGAAGTCACTTCTGCTAAGTCGCTTTTGCAACCAAAATTAAGTAGAAATGGCTCCACCATCTCCAGACCCCTTCAACAGAGAAAACATCTGACGAAATGATCTGAACCACGTCTATAACTCACACAAACCACTCGAGACCCCATTAAAACATACCCACAAGTTACATAACATAACGCGGACCTGCCAGAGGCTCAAATCACATAAAAAAATATCAAAACTATGAATTGATGGTCGAAACCTTTCTTTAAACTTTCAAACTTCTAAAACTTTTTCGAAGGCGTCCTGATAATTAAACATCCCGGAATGACGCCAAACTTTACACACAAGTCACAAATCAAGATACAAACCTATTCTAAGGCTCGGAACCCCAAACAGACATTGATAACACCAAAATTCACTTCAAATCAAACTTATGAAATTCTTAAACTTTCAAAATGCTAACGTTTCATAATATACGCCAAAATGCTCTCGGATCACCCGATACTTAACCCGAACATATGCCCAAGTCTGAAATCATCATACAAACTTACTGAAACCCTCAAATATCTATACTGAGGTCATTTACTCAAAATTCTAACCTTGGTCAACTCTTCCAACTTAAGCTTCCAAATTAAGAATTTTTCATCCTAATAAATTTTGAACTTCCCGAAATTCAATTCCGACCACACATGCAAGTCATAATACCTAAAGTGAAGCTACTCAAGGCCTTAAACTGCCGAACAACATTCTAGAGCTCAAAACGACCGGTCAGTTTGTTAAATCAACGTCCATAACATTGGCCAGTGGCAGATCCTCCTTATTCACTAATTTTCCCGCCTTCACAAATCTTCTTCTTTTATTTTTCTCCTTATTCTTCTTCAAAGAATTTTCAAGGGCTTCTTTATTTTGCTGCCTAGTAGTGTGTCTTTTAAGAACATGTTCCTTAGAGGTTGTCCCACCACTTCTACCAGTGATAAATTGAGCTACCGAAATATCAACATAGTCCTCCTCACTTTCATCATCTTCTTCCTCAAATAGAGGTTTCATATCAAGAATCACAAAGTCTAATGGGACTGCATCAAGATGAGGGGAAGGAAGAGGGACAATACTGTACAAGGGCTTTCTAGTGGAGCGTGGAGTTTCATCCCAAGTAAGAGAAGAGTGCTTCTCTTAGGCAGAGGGAGCAAGTCCCTCCGTTGGCTCCCCTGTAGTACTAACTTGTACCAAGTCACCTTGAGTAACAGGCCCCCATTTCCATCCACATTCCCTTTTTTCTTCCACCTGGGCCCAACTCCCTTCATCAACAATAAGCAATATGTTTTCTATGGCTTTTTTTCCCCACCCAAATCTCCCAACAATGCAGAATCTGTAGAAGCTAGAGTGGCATTACTTGATAGTGATAGACTGTTTAGATCAAAAGTTGGATTAGAGAGGGTGTTAGATGCACCAGATGCTTCACCAAGACTAGCAACATCCTTTTTGTCTACAGTTGCTTCGTCAACCCGCTGACTCGAGATCTATGTTCCTTCTTCCCCTTGCACTAGTCATTCTTCTTCATTCTTTCCCGCGTAGCAGGGGGAGAGGTTGAAGTGACAAACTTCATGGATGTTTGATTTTTTTCGGCTACGATGGGAACCAGAACTTGATGGAGTCAGGGAGGAGACAATGGATGGTGGTTGGTTGGAGATGGGGGTTTTAATGGGTGAAGGTTGAGGCTCCAATTTGTACTGTTGTGCTTCAGGAGACGAATACACGGTAGGGATTTCAACATCGGCTTTAGGAGACTCTTTTCTAAGAAGACATGGTGAATTTTGTAGAGTAATGACATGAAAGAGAGGGTTTTGGGAGAGAAGAAGAGAGTTTGATGGATTCTATGTAGACATTTATGAGAGAGACAAGTCTTTTGGAGTTATTTAGCGGGAGGGAGGGACCTATTACAGTCGGACGCGACAGATTGGGTAGACGGGTTAGTTTGAAAGGGGTGTGACGTTTGGGCTTAAAAGGTATGGGAGAAGGGAACACATTTAATGATGTGGCATATTAGCAGTTAAAAATGCATATGAGTATAAGAGGAACTAATAACTTGAGTCAAGAAAGCCAGGTTTTCTGACTGATTTTGCAATTATGAGCATCATCATCCCACCAAATTGCAATGTCATTAGCTGCTTGTTTGCCTTGTATTTTCCATGCATGTTTACCTATAACGGTATAGAATTGAGTTAGAAGTTTCCAAAAAATACTTTTTGGCAGTTACCTCACCATTCCTTCATAGCCAATCATTGAGGGACCAACTTCTCAATTTAATTCGATATGTCCCAGCTCGAGTTGATTCTTTTCAAAATGCTCTCTGCTCAATGCTTTGGTAAAGATATCAGCTACCTGATCCTCCGTTTTGCAAAACTTCATACATATGAGACCTCTTTCAACTCTGTCGCACATCATTGTGCTTCGTCCTCTTATGCTGATCTGAATTATTTTCCATGTTGAGGGCACTTGTGTTGTCACACATCAGTGGCACACAGTCAGAAAATACACCAAAAGCTTCTAATTGTTTCTTGATCCACAGTAGTTGAGCACAACATAAGGCAATTGCTACATATTTAGCTTCTACAATGGAGAAGGCTATGGAGTTTTATTTCTTTGTACCCAATGAAATTAGGCATGATATCAGAAAATGTGCCATACCATATATTCTCTTCCTATCCACTAGATAACCAGCATAATCAGCATCAACATACCCAATTAAGTTGAAATTGTCTCTTGAAGAATAATAGAGGACGAGGTCCTAAATTCCTTTAAGATATCTCTGGGTTCTCTTAGCAGTTTTCAGATGAGATTCTTTTGAACTTGATTGGAATCTAACACAAAACCCCACACTAAATACAATGTCAGGTCTGCTGGCTGTTAGATATAAGAGTGAACCAATGATGACCCGATACGTGATTTCATTTACAGGGGTACCAGGTTTGTCCATGTCTAGACGAATGGTTGTGGCAATAGAAGTATTAATGGATTTTGAACATTCCATCTCAAACCTCTTCAAAAGCTCCTTAATGTATTTTTGTTGACCTATCATCGTTCCTTCAAAGGTTTTCTTAACTTGTAGATCTAGGAAAAAGTTCAGTTCCCCCATCATGCTTATATATTACTCACTTCCCATAAGCTTGGTGTCCTCCCCACACGAGGAATCATTTGTTGCACCAAAGATAATGTCATCAACATAGACCTACACAATTAGCAAGTTCCTCCCTCTTTTCTTCAAAAAACGAATATTGTCAATTTTCCCTCTAGTAAAATCATTTTCCAGAAGGAACCTGGACAACCTTTCATATCATGCACGAGGGGCCTGCTTTAATCCATATAGGGACTTGTTGATCTTGAATACATGTTTAGTATGCTCATGGCATTCAAAGCTAGGTGGTTGTTTGACCAAGACTTCTTCCTTCAAATATCCATTCAAAAATGCACTCTTGACATCCATTTTGAATAATTTGAATTCCATATGAGATGCAAAAGTAATGAAAATTTCGATGGCTTACATCTTTGCAACTGGAGCAAAAATTTCATCATAATCAATTCCTTCCTCTTGATTATAGCCTTGAACCACCAACCTGACCTTATTTCTTGTTGTATTTTCAAACTCATCAAGCTTGTTTCTGAACACCCACTTGGTTCCAATAAATGTTCTATATGAAGGTCGGGGAACCAGGTGCCACACACTGTTCCTATAAAATTGATGGAGTTCGTCTTGCATAGCAACAATCCAGTCAACATCTTTCAATATTTTCTTGATATTTTTGGGCTCAATTTGAGATAGAAAGGATGAGAAGTCAAACATGCTTCTTGTCTTTGATCTAGTATGAATTCCTAGATCCAGAGGAGTGATTACATTCTGGAGAGAATGTGAACTTTTGTGCTTCCAGTTAGACACCCGAGTCTCATGGTGAGAAGAAACAAGTTCAGTCGTGTGGGATACATCATTTTCATCCATGGAAGTGTGAATGCCACTTCTCTGCTCAGCAGCAGGGGTGCCTTGCACAACATCAACAAACTCTATTTTCTGCTTCAGTTGCTATAATGGAGGGAACAAGTTCCTCTGAATTAGATCGAGGTTCTACTGTACTTTCTTCACTAGACTCCTTGACCTAACTCATCAGACCTGCATTCCTATTTGCCATATCAATCACTTCTCGAGGAACCTTTGAATGTTTTTCATATTTATCATTCTTATCATGTGAATCTTTCCCACTTGAGTGGTGTGATCCATCAAAGATTACATGAAAGCTTTCTTATACACATTGAGTTCTTTTATTGAAGACCTTGTATGTTTTGCTTTGTGAAGAATATCCAAGAAAAACCCTTTCATCACTATTGGCATCAATTTTTCCTAGCGCTTCATTACCATTATCTAGAACGAAACATTCACAGCCAAATGTTCTCAGGTAAGTTAGCTTTGGTTTTCTCCCGTTTTGTAATTCATACGGGGTATTGGTTAAGAGGGACCTGATCATGCACCTGTTTATCAAATAGCAGGAAGTGTTCACTGCCTCAACCCAAAAGCTCCTTGGTACGCCACTGTCAACTAGCTTTATCGTTTCCATATCTTCAAGAGTCATATTTTTCCTCTCCACAACACCATTTTGTTGGGGTGTTCCGGGAGTTGAATAATTATGACTTATACCATTTTCAGCACAAAATTCATCAAATTTTGCATTGTCAAACTTGGTAGCATGATCATATCTTCTACTTACAACATTATGGCTCATCTTCACTTAAATCTGCTTCACAAAGGTAGCAAAGACTTGAAAGGTTCATCCTTGGTTCTGCGGAACAAAGTCCATGTGAATATGAGTAGCCATCAACAATGACAAAGATGTACTTCTTTCCTCCTCCACTAGGCATCCTTATAGGTCCACACAGATCCATGTGGAGAAGATCCAATGGCTTTGAGGTGATTACTTCCTTCTTGGGCTTGAATGAGGACATGACTTGCTTCCCTTTCATACATGCATCACACACCTTGTGATCCTTGAATTTTTACTTTGGCAAGCCCACGAACCATGACCTTCTTGACTAGCTTGTTTAACGAGGAGAAACTTGCATGACCCAATTTTTCGTGCCATAGTTTAACATCATCATAAACAACACTTAAACATGTAAGGTCCCTACTACTCAGCGAGTCAAAGTATGCAACATGGATGTTTTTGAACCTTTTTGCCACCAGAACCACTTCACCAGTTACAAGATTGGTGACTGTGCACGACTTTGATAAGAACTCCACTTTGTTTCCTTTGTCGCAAATTTGAGAGACATTCAACAGGCTATATCTCAGTCCATTCACATATACACATTTTTAATTGAATGAATGAGTGTCTTATCAAATTTTCAAACTTCCAGAATGTAGCCTTTTATCCATTACCAAAGAACACACTCCCACCTTGCAGGGCTTTGAGTGAAATAAAATCGGCAATATTTTTGGTCATCTGCTTAGAGCAACCGCTATCCATGTACCATCTTTGACTGCCTCCTTTCACTGCTCTCTGCACAAGGAAATCAGAGATTGGACTTAGGAACCCAAACAAGGTTTGGGTACCTTGTAATGAGGAAAATGGTGAATTAACTTCTTTTTGTCCAAGCAGGCATCACACGTTTTTATGGTAGGAAACATGTTCCTTTGTAGTAAATACATTTTCAACATAATCTTTATTTTTCTATTGGGACTGAAACCTAACTTTACAGGAATCTTTGAAATAACCAATATTACCATAGTGAGTGTAAAGCAGTTGTCAGGTACATTAACATACTTGCTATGGGGGGGGGGGGGGGGAAAGGGGCCTTTTTTTTTTGGGAACCCATTTTCATTTTCTGTCCTTTTTTTACTTTTATAAGT
>ML269266.1:0-44059 GCA_005239495.1 Nicotiana undulata | reverse complement strand
TTCATCTTTAGACTGCTTAGATTGGTAAGAGAGGAAAGATATAAAGTTTGGTGGGGGGGGGGGGGGGGGTGTAAGGGGCCTTTTCCTTTTGGAACCCAATTCCATGTTTGTTCCTCATATTACTTTTATACATGGAAGTGATTGTATCAGAGGACAAAATCCACTTTAGAGATTTATTTAGGTCATTTTTAACCCTACTTAGATCTTCCTGAAGTTGTCTATTTCTTTCAATTTCAGCGCAAAGACTCAATTTTACCTTTTTGAGTTCATTTTCAAGCTTAAGGTATGCCTCACTCGCCACTTCCTTTCCTTTTGAATAGTTCATCTAATTTTCTATTGAAGCTTGTTGTCCCTTTTTAATTCCTCTACTATTTCCTTCAGATCTACAACTACTACAAACAAGTCATCTCTCTCATGTTCTACCTTTTAAATTTTCTCAGTTAGAACATCATTTTCTTTCTTTAAATCCTCTATGGTTTCTTTTAAATCAACAACTACGACCAGTAATCATCTCTCTCATGATCTACCTCTCCTAATTCCTTAGTTAAAATTTATTTATCATTGATTAGGTTATGGTAAGCAGCAATCAAGACATAATCTAAATATACAAGCTTCCGTTGAGAGCAAGACTTCAACTTTCTTTGAATGTCTAGAAAGTTTACCTCATCATCTTCATCCTCATCAGATTTTACCATCAGGGCAAAAATAGATTCATATTCTGATGCTTCTCTTTCAATGGCCATCATGGAGGTATCGCCTTGTTCATCATCGCCCTCAGCTTCACTAGAGGAATCTCCCCATGCAACAAGAGCTTGTTTCACAACATTATCAGCGGCATCTTTTCTCTTGAATTTCCTGTCGGGGACCAGGATCCTCTTGGTTGTCTTGTACGTGTTGTGCTTGTAATGGTCCTTCTTGTGGAGAGGACAATATTTGATGAAATGTCCCGGCTTCCTGCATCTTTGACAGCAATCATAGCCTTTCGTTCTGCTTGAGCTGCCCTTTTTCGGAATACCTCCATTTTTACGAACCATTTTCTGAAACATCCGTGTCAAAATAGACCATGTGAGCATCATCTCCACTTGAGTCACTGTTGTCTTATTTGAGAACCAAGTTCTTCTCCTTTTTAGGTCCTCTTCTTTCATGATCCTTCTTCTTCTTCTTCTTCTTCTTCTTCTTCATTTCGTAAGTTTTCAAATATCCAATAAGTTCATCAATCGTCAGCTTTTGCATATCTTTTGCCTCCGTGATAGCATTAACTTTGCTCTCCCAAAAACCAGGTAACACACTGGATATTTTTTTGACGAGTTTGTTCCTTGATATAATTTCTCCTAGAGAATGAAACTCATTGATGATGGAGGGGAAGCGAGTGTGCATGTACTGGATGGACCCATCCTCTTTCATCTTGAAGATTTCATACTCAATAGTGAGCATGTCGATTTTTGACTAACTGACTTGAGTTGTACCTTCATGTGCCATTTGGAGAGCCTCCCATATCTCCTTAGTAGATTGACACGTTGAGATTCAATTGTACTCGTTTGGTCCAATACCACAGACGAAGATTTTCTTTGCTCGATAGTTTTTCTCGATGGCTTTGTGATCTGCATCATTGTACTCCTTACTTGTCTTTGGAACTTGGATAGCTGACTCACCAATGGTTTTCATAGGTATAAAGGGTCAGTCACATATGACATACCAAAGCTCTGAATCTTCAGCCTGGGTAAAATCGTGCATTCTTGTCTTCCACCATCCATACTATTGTCCATTGAATCTTGTTGGTCTATAGGTTGATTGACCTTCTTTAAAATTTGGTGGAGCATCCATGTGGATCATTTTTAGGTGTTAGCCTTATAGAAAGAACCTGCTCTGATACCAATTGATATAAACTAAGAGTCTACCAAACTGTATAGAGAACCCGGTTCTCTATCAGTTCCTACAGAACACACATACACACACACATAACGATTAGTAAATAACACAACAATATCTTACGTGAAAAAATGTCAGTCCACGGGATTAAAAACCATGAATTACACTCGTAGGATTTCAACTTCACTAACCGAGAAACTTTCGAGTACAACCTATTGTAACCTAAGAGTTAAACTCTTAATCCGCCACCTACTTGCAATAACTATATTGCAAGCCTATTTTTAATAACTCTACTATAAAACTCACCACTTTGACTAACTTTAGTCAAACACAAACACAAGGTTTATGGTTTACAAAGATATCCTACGAGATACTTCACACTAACTAGAGTAGGAATTACAAGTGAATAACATTAACAAAGATACAACAATACTAAGGACACACTATGTACTGAATGTTGGGATCTTGTTCTTTGTTCTGTTGCTACTTTATTCTTCAAGCCTTGGAGTAAACGAAGACGGCTACACACTTGACAGTGAATTATGTTTTATGGTT
This sequence comes from Nicotiana undulata, assembly GCA_005239495.1. Taxonomy (NCBI): domain Eukaryota; kingdom Viridiplantae; phylum Streptophyta; class Magnoliopsida; order Solanales; family Solanaceae; genus Nicotiana; species Nicotiana undulata. Next base: position 41,635 of record ML269266.1, on the reverse strand, counting down.
TGCATGTGTGTGTTATCCCTTGTCTCATATTGGTAATATACAAGTGAGGTCACTGGGATGATGCAAGCAAGTATCCGGTACACAACATGCTTCAACAATGACTGCTGCATTGTTGCATCTGCAGTGCAACAACTTTAACAGCTGTAAAGAGTTGACTTGTACTGTGACCAGAGGAACTGATATCATTTGTTCCCTTAATTGATATCATTGGAACTTGTGCCAGATATGTGGCTTGTTGTTCTGCCCGGAGGCTTTGTATCAGGTTCCTATCTGGTCCTCATATGAAGTTTGTTAAATCATCAAAATACAAGGACACATAACTTATCATTGTATCTCTGCTTTAAATATCTGGTATAAGAAATTCACCAACCTAATTTGAATTTGCATCGAGAAATTCTACTGAAAATGATAAAGTGCTTCATATACTAAAGATATTGAGCAAAGAGCGGCCACTTCACGATATTGTGCCAATTTCAGTTTAAAATTATCGCAGATTGTTTCGCAATTTTCAACTGACCGACAGACCCATCAAATTATGAAACTTGGGGGCTGCTTACTCTTTGATTAGTATTTTACCGGACTCTAAATCGATGAAGAATCTCTCCAAAATTTACTCTCCGTAATTCACCGTCCATTAACTCTAGAAGTCCCACCTTATCCTCAAACATATTAGCTCGATTGATTGCCATTCCATCATCAATTTCCATTACCCAAATACGAGTTTTCTATTCTTTCTTCTTACCCTTAAGAAACTTTTAGAAGAGCTCGCAAATTTGCTCTAAGTTATACGAAGTTCTAGGTATATTCTTTTGCCTAATATAAATTAAAACTAAAAGAAAAGTAATATAATATTTATTTAGATCGTTATCCGATCAATAAAGAGTCATACTCAAATTCATTCAACTCAACTTTAAAGGAGTCAAACAAAATACACTATCGTATACTGATAAAAACATACCGTCAATGTGATGTAGCGGATGGGGCTTTTTTTTTTTCTGTCAACCAAAGGTCTCGAGTTTAAGCCCTGGGTATAAAAAAATTCTTGATCGAGAGCACTTTCCTTCAAATGGCGTTTCATGCGCCACGAATTCAAATATAGTCGGGCTCTAATACAGGTACCGGACACCGAATGAAAATTAAAAAATGTTTGCATCTAGACCATAACTCAACAACTATACCAAAAGGCATTGGATATTAGATAGTGGAGAGACTGAATATGCGTGCGTTTGTCAGCTATCACAACACAAATGCCATAAAGATATATTGACTATATTTGGATTTTAATTTGTGTTCCTCAATAGATGATAAAGGTGGATTATTAAACAATTGTAAGGTATTACACGTGCTACCCTTTCGCGAGTCAAAGAGAGATTTATTTATTTATTTATTTATAAACTGATACTATTCTATATTTTTTTGGGTAACTAAAATTTATTAATCAACAAGTAAATATTTATAAATCTGTTATAACCCAGCAATTAGCTGATCTTAGACGAAAAATAAAATACCACACCAAGAAGAACTGCTACCTAGGCTCCTAGAATTAAGTAAAACTAATTAATTATTCTATATTAATATCATTTTTATACCCTGTTTAGTCATAAATAAACATTTCAATATTTGCAAACTATTGTTTGAACGTTATTAATAATGATTGTATTACATGAAATACTAGCGAAATATGAAAAAAAGAACTGTTTCAAGAATATTTCATCTTTTTTGTCCAAGTCAAAGTAATGTTCAAATACAAATAATTAACCATTGCATAGTTTATAAAATATATTTTGTAAACCAAAATTTAACATCCACAATTTTGTGATCAATCAAATACGTTAGTGAGATGCCCTTATAATTGCACTTATATTAATCAGCACTCGGCAACAGAAGTGACGTGCTCAGCAAAATGAGGCTGGACACGTGGTGATGTTTATAGAGAAAAGTATTCGTTATGTTTCAATTTATAAGAAACTTTTCCCTTGTCCAAAGTTAAATCGTGTGAAACTTGACTAATATTTCAAAATATGAAAATAATTATAATCTATTATACTTTTCGTATAATTTTTAAATATTAAAATTTTAATTTTAAAATACTAAGTTAAACTAATTCAATTTAACTTCAAGTATAATTAAAGTGACTCAATAAGTAAATATATCATCTAAATTAAAATAGATAAAGTATCTTTTTAGCCGCTACAAAAAATAACAACTAACTTTATATATATATATGACAAAAATTAAATCCACTTGATTTCAGACCAAATACAACCCAAGGTCATCATTACCTTTGGTTTTCCCAATCAAAAGCTTGTTTGCTTGTAAGTTTTAGTGGGTATTACATACCACTTTTGAGCAACCTTCTCAACAACTAACACAGTCATTCGAGGAAGACTAGTTGAATTGAGTTCACATAGGCATTTTTCGATGCTCGTAGTGAAATAGCCCTTCTCGCTATATTCTTTTGTTACTCCACCCATTTTATAAAGTGTATAAAAAAGCCCTTCTGGCTATATATTTTTGTGTGTGTATCGTGTGTATATATATATATATATATATAAAATATAAATATTTCATATATTTTTATTTAACGAATGCAATTAATTTTAGCTGATCGGCCAATTTTTTATTTTGTCCATGATTATATTGTATTGGGTCCACAACAATGGGGGGGGGGGGGGGGGGGGGGGGGGGGGGGGGGATTCAAATGGAGCCGAATTTTATTTTTTTGATAATTAAGCTTTCATATACTAGGGAAAAATATTTACAAGCAAATCAGAAACCCTTACATATATGTTCCTATGCTTCCTATACTTTCAGCCCCCTTAACTTCCTACTATTAATCTCATTTACGTCTATGTATTACATTGGGTAGTAGTCCATTTTACTTCAAGCTTTCTCTATTTCTTTGTTGCCTCGACAATACACTTCTTGTACTATCACCTTGCCAATTATCTCTCAGCTCCTCGCTTTGTCTTGGAAAATTCTGACGTTCCTTTCCTGTCAAACATAATAAACACATCATGTTAGTACCATCTTAAATAATTATGTTCGTGCACTCCTTCTTCTTGTCCAGTTTTCTGCCCATTTCAGTTCCTCCGACTACCCATATATGGTTCTACTAATGCCTTGTCATTTCAGTAACCTCTTCCATAACTCCGTTGCATATTGACACTCAAATAACAAATGTTGGATAGTCTCATTTGTTTGCTTACACAACAGACATACTTGGTCAGTTTGAATTCCCCTCTTTAACAATCTATCCTTAGTGTATAGTCTACCATGTGCCACCATAGTTAACATGAATATCCACCCTAGGACACCTTGCATTATTACATACCGTCTCCCCAAGTTCAATTTGCTAAAATCACCACGCAATTTATGGTATATTTGTTTAATGTAGCCGGAATTGTAACAGGAATAAGTGACCCAAGAGTACTGTATCCAGGCCCATTTGTATGTAGGCCCACCAAGGTTAATTACGTGTATCTCTTCGATTTCCATTAGTTCTGTAGAGCATTGACTATTAAGTCGACAGTCAACTGCTAGAAGCTTTTAGGAAAACTTACACAAATGTTTCAAATAAGTCTCAGCTTATCAATTTCTAGCTATTAGTCATAAATTTATTAAAACTAGCCAAACATATATAAAAGTTGAAAAACCAAATAAATAAGGTTCTTTCTCTTAAAGAATCACATGTAAAAATCTTCTTCCATATTTTTAAGCGTGATTAGCAAAATTAGATGCAAGACGGAAATGAAATTTCATAGATGAGGTTGCAAATAAGGTGATGAAATATTAAAAAAATGTACAATATCCAAAAATCTAAGCAAAAAAGAAATATTTTCAATGGGTATAGTTGAAATTCATTGAAAACATATAGATAAGTCAATATACAAAATTTGAGAAAGATTGGAGGTGATTTGGACTGGTTTTGTATCAAAAATCACAATTAAATCAAGTTCAAAAAATTCTTCTGCGACACCGGTATCAAACATGTATCACGCATGTATCTCACACACAGATATACATGGATATACATGTGATACACAATTGATACAAATATGATACATATGTGATACATATGTGATACATTAATGATACACAGTGTGATACACACATCTTTTTTTTTCATGTTCAGTTTTTACTTCGAATTTTCAATTCAAACCATCTTATAACTTCACCAAATCATCCCAAAACTGAGAATCAAGCTCCATAAGATGTACCCAATCTATTCTAATAACACTCACTCAAAAGAAAACAAAAATTTGACATTTTTTTGCTACAAATAGCTAATTGGCTAATATTAGTAATATTTTATGAATTGATCAATTTTTGTAATGAGCTACTTATAAATGGACATAGCTGATAATTTCCCAAGCTTTTATTACTTTTCTTTCCCCTATTGGTTTGAAAAGAAGAGCTTTAGTGTTGTGGCTCAATAATTTAGTTTCACAATTTGATCGAATAAAATAATTTAACTTGAACGATTAAAAATTAAATTGAGGTGATTAAGTGGTAAATGTGTTTATAATTTATATATGTATCACATTTACTGATGTAATATAATACTATATATGGACAAATATTTACTAATCCCCATCGCTTCTCCGTTATTCGCAATTTTTTCCTAATTGTCATAGTTAGGGGCGATGTTAGAGTCTAGTTTCGAGTTTGGCCGAACCTAATAATTTTGACCAAAACTTTATAGGAATTTTTACATAAATAGCTGGCCATATTTATTCTTTACTTTTTCTAGTCATATACATGGATTATACACATATAATTAGGAATGATAAGCGGTGCGGTGCAGGTGCGAGGGAAACCCGCATAAACCCGCGAAGATATCAACCCGCCCCGCCCGACATAGTATTTTCACCCGCGTCCACCCGCCCCCACATAGACCCGCGCATTCACCCGCCCCGCCCCTCACCAATATTTTTTTTTTCATTTTGTTACTTATTTCTTTTTTATATTTGGTTGGAATTTTCAACTTAATAGATCAAAACCTTAAAAATTGTTTTTGTTTCTTAAGTGTTGAATCTCAATTAAAAAAGAAAAATAGTATTAGTTTTAGCATTGTGATTTGGAATGAAAAGAATCCAAATGAAGCAATGTATGATGACATAGCGTGTGATTATAGTAAAATAGTGTTACTGTAAAACTATTTCTTAGTTTTTGTGAAAATATTATTTTCAGATTATTAAAATATCGCTAAGTAGTATTAACGTATTATCTTTAATGAATTATATCATAAAATTATTATTAATATAATAAATAAATTGTTTATATTTTCTTTTTCCAAAGTGGATTAGCAATTTGTTGAGAAGCAAGTTTTATGGGTTATATGGTGATCACATGGAACTTAAAATAAGAAGAAAAATCCTTACACCCGCGTAAACCCGCATAGACCCGCAACCCGCCCCGCATAGCCCTAAACCCGCACCGCCTCGCACCCACCCCGCCCCGTTTGCCATCTATACATATAATACATAAATTATAAATATATCATACATTTATCGACTATTTTTAGTTTAAGCAATTGGATGGACGGCTATTTGAATTAATTCTTCAACTTTATATTTGTAATAAGAAATTTACTTGCTATGTACTACTATAAATTATGTAACATTTCTAATTTAAACGTCAGTCGGGCTTTGATTGGTCTGTATTTGCAGACCCAATGGTGGAGCCCCTAAATGTTTTAGTTGGAGCTCTCACAATCACAGTGGCGAGCTTCTAAGAACAAGGAAAATTATGTATGATTATAGTCCCGATTTTTCTTTTAAGACTAAAATCTCTTAATAGAAATGCATGTCCGATTATTAAAATATTGTATGTAAATATTCACTCTGAATACTTTAGACTGTTTATTTTTTCTCAGTATTTAAATATGCATAGCTTATCTTTAATTTAAAATTTAATATATAATTGAAATAAATAACTAAATCTTAATTTACATTGTGTTGTAAAAATTATTTGGTGATGAAAATCGCTCTAAAAGCTAGCAATGGTGACAACTGATAATGGTGTGGTCTGTCAGTTGATAATAGAGGCGGACCTAAGTTTTGAAGGTAGTGAGGGTACGTGAACGGATTGCTCAACCAATATCCCATCAGACTTTCGATCTTAAAGGTTCCAAATATAATATATAACCGTTTTTAATATATATATAAATTTATAATTTTTGACGAGGTTAACGGGGTCTGCTGCTCATTTACATAGGTCCGCCTTTGGTTGGCGGCAATAATTATCAAGTGATTGGTTGATGGACATGGCTGATGATACAGTTGTGCAGTGGTGATTGAGACCAAAATGTCACTTAATGACCATATTATCTAACTATTTGTCTGGATCGTGTGAATGATACAATCACCCACAAAAGCAAAACTATTTATCCTTACTTAATTTTTTTTTTACCCATTAAACTAATTATATTTCCTACTCATAATAGTTATTATGGAGAATTTTCTCTTTTTTTCTCTAAATCTTTTTTATTTCTATGCTTCTTTACTTTTTTCTTTTTATTCTTTCTTTTCTCCTTTTGTTTTTTCTCGTTTTCTTCTTATTTTTTTCCCTTTTTCTCTTTTTCTATTCATTTGTTTTTGCCTAAATCGTATTATTGTTATTTTTACCCTACTTATTTCACACTCATTTTTACTCCTTTATTTTTTATTTATTTATTTATTTTCCTTATTTCTTGTTACTTTTCTAATTTCATTTAACTCATTTTTTCTTTTATTTTCTTTATTTCTTATTCCTTTTTCTAACTTCATTTAACTTCTTTATTTATATTTTTTCTCTCCATAATCTAATTTCATTTATTATTTTCACTAATTTTTATTATTATTTATATAATAAGAAAAAATAACTGATATAGTAAATATTTGTTCATCTTTTTTTTAAATATAACTAGTATAACATACTTTTTGTCTTTTTTCTTCATTTTTTAAATTCAATTATTAAACTTAAATAATATCAGTTGTCACTTGATCTAATTCACTGAATATCACACTGAGTGCTGCTGAGCACCATAATAACATAATCAGATTCTAAGATCAACACGTGATTACCATGCAAACCTTGATCTCCTTCCCTACAAATATTAGTACACACTCTACCATTAGCACAACCAGTTATGGAGCAAGAAAGCATAATCTACGGCCACCAAATCTCCATATATACTAGTTAGAATAGAAATGATAATAAAATATTGGAAAATGCAATAAAAGTATAAGTAGCAAAAAAGACTTCCAGTACCATATGCAACCAATATAGTATACATGTATACCAACAGAGTATATGATTGCTCTAGAATATTGCTATAACTATCTGCGACTATACTACTGTACCAAAACATTAAAGGTTGCAATAAAAGTAAGAGAAAATTATATGCTTGTAATGCAAGCTAAATATTCGCAAAGAAACTTGCTTATTCTGTATACTAACAAGGTATATAGTTGTATGGGGTTATTCCAACAATTGTCTATAACTATAAAAACTAACATAATACACATAATCTATGTCTATCGGCACAAAAAAAAATTCAGCACTACAATTCATGTTCATATAAATAATTTCAGAATAGAATTCACTTAAAAATATAACTAAAACAACCAAAAAATGTTCAAACTACCATATGATATTGATATGACATATAACTATACCAAAATGGTATACAGTTTTACTGATTATTTCCCGGCAACTATATGACTATATGTCACGACCCAATTACCCCTCCGTTGGGTATCGTGATGGCACCTAGTCTTAGAGACTAGGTAATCCTAACATTTACTGAATAACAACAATAATAAAGGAAATCTAACAGTCTCGATATACAAACCTTTACAAAATATATAATTTTCCAAAACCGGTAGTACAAGTCATAAGCTCTACAGAGTTTACTACAACCTCTAAATACAATTGTTCGGAAGTAAGTAAAAATAGTGTAAATGTAAAATAGGAAGGTGACTCCGAAGCCTGCGAACGTAGCGGCAGGTTTACCTTGAGTCTCCTCAGCAAGGATCCGCACTGCTATTAACGATCGATACCTGGATCTGCACAAAATGCGCAGAAGTGTAGTATGAGCACACCACAATGGTGCCCGGTAAGTATCAAGACTATCCTCGGTGAAGTAGTGACGATGACTAGTCAAGACACCCACTGGTCTAATAAAGCTGAACAAGCATAAGTATAGGAATGACAGAACATGACAGCTACCTAATGACTACACGATATAGCTAACAACATAGCAACTACAATAAGGAAGGAAAAATAACAATTAATAACGGAACACCATAATAAGACCCAGAAGGGTAGACGGGAACACAACCCAAATCCGAAAAAATACAATACAGTAAGGGCATGTAGTAACTCAGCACTGCAATAGTTTTCACATCAGGCCTTAGCCAACAACCCCAATAAATTAGTCAAATTCTTCAAGTGTAACTTTCACCCGTAGGTTCTTATATTGGAATATTTAAAATATAATCTTTTCCAATAGGAAATTCTTGGACATATACTTCCTTCGAATATAACTTTTCAAATAAATATCCTTCAAACATAGTTCTTTGAAGAACTCAACTATAAACTTTCCAAATAAATGTATTTCGTACATAGTTCTTTCAAGATAAATGCTTTTCAAATATGCCTTTTAATATAAATATCTTTCAAATATAGTTTCTCCAAGATAAATGCTTTCCAAAAATATTTTTCAAATAAATGTCTTTCAAACATAGTTTCTTCAAGATAAATGCTTTTCAAATATACTTTCCAAATAAATATTCTTCAAACATAGTTTCTTCAAGATAAATGCTTTTCAAATATACTTTCCAAATAAATATTCTTCAAACATAGTTTCTTCAAGATAAATACTTTTCAAATATAACTTTTCAAGTAAATATCCTTCGAGTATAGGTCACCCTGTGACACCTAATCATAGAAGATTAACAGCTCCGAACACAGATACATCAACAAGGGAATCTACCGGGATCCCGTTGATAACTAGTAATTTGTACTACTACTTACTCCCATTTTCTTAGGTTTTTAGGCCACTTTGACTACAATACTCCCACATTTTGATCCAAGTTGTTTGAATTGAAAAATTGAGATGATTTGTAAATATTGATCCAAAAAGATCTCAAAAGGAGCAAAACTTGCAAAGTCCCTAAACCCAGCAGAAACGCTGCAGCGCTTACTTTTCCGCTGCAGCGTTTGTCACTCTGCTGCTGCGAATTTCTCTCCGCTACCCCGATGTCAAACTTCAAAGAGTGGTTTTTAAGGATAAGCAAAATGCTGTTCGCACTATTATTCCGCTGCAGCGTTTCATCTACCGCTGCAGCGCCCATTATTATGCTGGCCGCGCTTGGTTAATCCAGAGAGTCAACCAAAGTAGGAATTTAAGCTTTCGCGGTCAGCGGTATTATTCCGCTGCCGCGTTTTTGGCCACCGCTGCAGCATTGCATTATTTCGCGGTACACAGATTGGAGAATTAGAGAGGCTTCATAGTTCAAGACCACTGCAGCGGCCAATATTACGCTGCAGTGGAAGTCCATTCGCCGCAGCACTTAGAAATACGCTGGGAGCGAATTCTCTGTAGGGGCAATTTTGTCCAGTATTTTTAGCCTAGTATAAATAGATCTTTTTCTCATTTTTAGGTCATCAGCTGTTAGATGAACACGTGAATAGTGCTTTTTGACTATTTTGAGCAATTTTAGCTTAGCTTTCACAATAGTTCTTCAATTTCTATCTTGTATTTTACATTTATGAGCTTAATTTCATCTTCTACTTATGTTTCTTCTCCAATTATGAGTAGCTAGACCCTTAAGCTAGGGTTGTGACCCAACCCTAGTGTGGGTAGATAATGGGTTTTCAATTTTAGGTTGATTTTATGTATGGGTGTTTGGTGTTTAGCCTAATTTGTGCATAAATCTTAGATTTAGTGGTTGCAAACACTATTTCAAGCCTTCATGACTAGGGTCACTCTTGAGAAAGATGACCCAAGTCTAGGTAATTAGGCTAACGAGGTGTTGGGTCAAACTCAAGAGATTGATAGCCCCAATAAAAGGGTGGATGCTAGAGATAGCTACACCTGACTCGAGCTAATTCATGTGAACAAATAAAATACCCAATTGTGCTTGAGAAGGCCAAATTGGGCAAAGTCTCCCACATTACCGAGAGGTAGTGGGTGAGCACCTTAGCATGAGGTTATGCCATTCACCCACATTTCACAAGGTCATTCTCAATTTTGGACCCTATTAGTCTCTCGTCTAGGAGAAATTCACAACCCTAGTCCCTTTAATCATCTGAGAAAATCCACAAAAAGATATTAGTTAGCTAGTTCATAGTTTCATTTAGACTAAATCGTTGCATAATTCCAAAAACCTTTTTATGAGAAGTGTAATTAAGAGCATGACACGCCACTAGATCATTTCAACACTCGACTCCAACATACATAGCTCCATGTGGAAATCGATCCCGACCCGCTCGGGTAAAAGCTGCTTCGACCCCCTTCCTTGCTACTCTTTAGTGGTATAGGTGGGAGCCGACCACTTTTTGGCGTCGTTGGCGGGGAGTTATAACGGTGTTGACTATCTACATGAATAGTGGTGTAGAGTGTTTTCCTTTCCTTCTTTTTGTTAACGTGTGGGTTTGAATCCAAACAGGTACTCATGGCTGATCCTTTGGGCAATATTATTCCGGGGGAGGAGGTGTATGACAACGGAGAGGATGAATTGAATCAAGTACCACCTCCAAGACGGGGCCGACAAGCCAATCTTAATGATGATATTCCAGACCCTCCCCCGTTTTCACCTCCCAGAGTTTCTCCTCGGGTTCTTCCAAACGAGGGGTACGCAAGTGCTATTGTCCCGCCTAGAATCCGAGTGGGAAACTTCCAAATCACAAATGTGATGCTGACACACCTGGATCAGCATGGGTACTTCACGGGAGCTCCCCACCAAAATTTCTTATAAGCATTTAAAGGGCTTCGTAGATACCTGTTGGGGGAGCAAGCAAACAAACGTCTCAGAGGATGCCTTGAGGCTTAGGCCATTTCCCTTCTCTCTCTGAGGGAAAGCCTTAGATTGGCTTGAGCGACTCCCCAACCATTCCATATCTACATGGGATGAGTTGGCAGACAAGTTCATTGCTAAATTCTTCTCCCCTGGGCACATGGCGGCATTAAGAGATGAAATTGGCTTTCAAGAAAGCGCCAAATGAGCCTCATCATGATATTTGGGAATATTACAGAACTATGGTCAAGGAGTGCCCAAACAATGACATGACGGAGGCCATGATACAACAGACCTTCTACCGAGGCATAAATACCACAAATCAGTGTGTGGTCAACCAACTTGCTGGAGGCAACTTTATGAAGATAATTTGCACTGAGGCATGTGACATCTTAGATGAAATGGCTGACACTTCGTCAGCATGGCAGAGTAGAGAAAATGTGCCTCATGGTGATCCAAGTGTTATCAACCTCCACAAAGAGCTTCAAGACCATGGGCAAGCAATTGCCGAACTTACCACTACCACGAATCAACTTGCTAAGGCACAGCTTCAACAAATACAAGGGCCGAAGCAAGTGCATGCTATGGAGAGGGTGAATCTTTTGGTAAACAAGCGAAGGCCTCGTGGAAATCAAGTGCAAAACAACAATGACCAATGCGACCAAGGAGTTAGGGGGTATAACCATGAAGATTCCTATGATGATCAAAATGAGGATGTGATGTATGCCAAAAATTTGTAAGGACAAAGGAACAATCAAGGGAACAACCAAAGTTGGAACAATCAAAGGCAAAGCAATTGGAACAATATTAACAACTCAAGAAATTGGGGGAATAACAATCAACAATGGGGAGGCAACAACAACAACAATTGGAGCAGGAACAACAATTGGGGTGGAAATGGAAATCGGGGGTCAGTCTTTCAAAGGCCCCCGATGTATCAACAACCCAAAAATCCACCCCCTATGAATCACAAAGCCAAGGTTACTCAAGTAATGACATGGGTAGAATTGAGAAAATGTTCAAACAAATGATGGAACACAATGCGGATTCGGATGCTCAACTTGCCTCCCATAACACCTCCATTCGAAATCTTGAAGTTCAAATAGGACAAATCTCACAAGCCTTGAACACACGACCGAAGGGAGCACTACCTAGTGATACGGTGGTGAACCCCAAGGGTGGGAACAACAACAACAATACCGGTCACGCCATGGCGGTGACCACAAGAAGTGGACGAGGTGGCGAGGCTAGTTTTTCAAAGCAAAAGAGAGTTGTTGGTGATGATGATGACTTGCAAAATGATGAGATTATGATTGGGGTTGAGCATGTGGTGGAAGATACAACAACTAGTGATGTGAGGATTGATATTCATGACCATGCGGAGGAATTGCAAAGTGACGTGAACCCGTCTAGGGAACACGTAATTGACATATCCGAGCCGGTTGTGTCGAAAGCAAAGGCACCATTGACTAGGCCTCCTCCTCCCTATCATCAACGGTTGGCAAAGAAAAAGAATGAGAACCAATTCAAGTAATTCATCGACATGATGAAGAGCTTATCCATCAATGTTCCTTTGGTTGAAGCACTAGAGCAAATGCCCGGGTATGCCAAGTTCATGAAGGACTTGGTCATAAAGAAAAGGTCAATGGAGTGCGAAACTATAAAAATGACTCATTAAGTGAGTGAAATAGTGCACTCAATGGCACCCAAGCTTGAAGACCCCGGGGCATTCACCATTCCGTGTACAATTGGTAGCGCGGATCTTTCCAAGGCATTGTGCGACTTGGGAGCTAGCATCAATTTTACGTCATACTCGATCTTCAAAACCTTGAGAATTGGTCAACCTAAGGCTACTTCCATGCGACTTCAAATGGAGAATCGATCTATGAAGCAGCCTCTAGGGATCATTGATGATGTGTTAGTGCGGGTTGACAAGTTTATTTTGCCCGCGAATTTTGTTATCTTGGATTGTGAAGTTCCTATCATCTTGGGAAGGCCCTTTCTTGGAACGGGGAAGGCCTTAGTTTATGTGGAGGCCGGTGAGCTCACCTTCCGGGTGGGCGATGAAAAGGTCATTTTCCACGTTTGCAAATCAATGAAGCAACCCAATAGCATGGAGGTGTGTTCTTTCATGGACCTTGTCACCAAGGTCATTATTGATGAAACAAGCTCAATGATAAATGTTGAAGACCCCGTGGAAGCAACTTTATTGAACCATGATGATATTGTGGTGGATGGCTTGATCGAGTGTACCAATTCTCTACAAGGCATGGGTTCTTATTCATATGGTCCTCGAAAGTTATCCTTGGATTTGGAAAATCAGAAACTTCCTCCGACAAAGCCTTCAATTGAAGAGCCACCTACCTTGGAGTTGAAGCCACTTCCACCACACCTCAGGTATGAATTTCTAGGTCCTTCTCGTACTTTACCTGTTATACTTTCATCTTGCCTAACCAAATTGCAGGTAGACTCTACCCTCAAAGTGCTAAAGAGGAGGAAGAAGGACGTAGGTTGGACACTTGCTGATATTCGGGGTATAAGCCCCGCATTTTGTATGCACAAGATCATTCTTGAGGATGGAGCAAAGCCTTCCGTAGAACACCAACGGAGGCTAAATGAGGCAATGCAATAGGTTGTCAAGAAAGAGATAATCAAGTGGCTCGATGCTAGGGTCGTCTACCCAATCTCTGATAGTGCTTGGACTTCTCCAGTCCAATGTGTTCCAAAAAAGGGTGGCATAACCGTGGTACAAAATGACAAGAATGAACGTATTCCAACAAGGACATTCACTGGTTGGCGGGTATGCATGGATTACCGCAAATTGAACAAAGTGACCCGCAAGGATCACTTCCCTTTGCCTTTCTTGGACCAAATGCTTGATAGACTTGTGGGGAGAGCTTTCTATTTCTTCTTGGATGGGTATTCAGGCTATAGACAAATCTTGATAGCTCCAGAAGACCAAGAAAAGACAGCCTTCACTTGTCCCTATGGGACATTTGCTTTCTCCAGGATTCCTTTTGGATTGTGCAATGCACCCGCTACATTCCAGCGGTGCATGATGGCAATTTTCACTAATAAGGTTGAAGACTTTCTAGAGGTATTCATGGATGATTTCAGCGTGGTAGAGGACTCCTTTGATAAATGATTGAAAAATCTTGATAAAGTCCTTGCTCGTTGTGAAGAAACTAACCTAGTGCTCAACTGGGAAAAATGTCACTTTATGGTTGAAGAAGGGATAGTTCTAGACCAAAAAATCTCAAAGCATGGAATTGAAGTAGACAAAGCCAAGATCGAGGTCATTTCCAAATTTCCTCCTCCGACCTCGGTGAACGGAGTCCGTAGCTTTCTTGGGCATGCAGGGTTCTACCGCTTCATTAACGACTTTTTGAAGGTGGTGAATCCTCTTTGCAAGCTATTGGAAAAAGATGCCAAGTTCCACTTTGATGAAAATTGTATGAGAGCATTTGAGTTGTTGAAGCAAAAGCTTACTACCACGCCAATTATCACCGTGCCGGATTGAAGCTCTCCTTTTGAGCTAATGTGTGATTCTAGTGATGTGGTAGCGGGGGCAGTTTTGGGCCAAAGGGTGAACAAAATCTTTCACCCCATCTACTATGCAAGCAAGACCATGAACTCCGCCCAAATGAACTACACCATCTCCGAAAAAGAGTTGTTGGCTATTGTCTTTGCAATGGAGAAATTACGTCCTTACCTTATGGGCGCCAAGGTGATAGTTCACACCGACCATGCGGCGCTCCGGTACTTAATGATGAAAAAGGATTCCAAGGCTAGGCTTATGCGGTGGGTGTTATTGCTTCAAGAGTTTGATTTGGAGATCATTGATAGGAAGGGGAGTGAGAACCAAGTTGCCAACCATCTTTCCCGTTTGGAAGAGCAAGGGAGGCCAAGTGATGGTCTTGAGATTAATGATATCTTCCCGGATGAACAACTTCTATCCGTCTCTATGCATGCTATGCCATGGTTCGCGGACATCGCCAACTACATTGTCACCGGTGTTTTCCCGTTTGAGCTCTCTTCTAACCAAATGAAGAAGATTAGACGGGATAGCATGGATTATTATTGGGATGAACTGTATTTGTTCAAGATATGCAATGATGGTGTCATTCGACGGTGTGTTCCCGAAGAAGAGCAAGTGTCAATTCTTGAGTCGTGCCACTCTTCACCTTATGGTGGTCATCATGGAGGGGCAAGGACCGCTTCAAAAGTCTTAAGTTGTGGTTACTTTTGGCCTACTTTGTACAAGGATGCTACTGAGATGGTCAGTGGTGTGATGAATGCCAAAGAATGGGTGGCATATCCAAGAAAGATGAAATGCGTCTCACTACAATTCTTGAGGTGGATATCTTCGATGTTTGGGAAATTGATTTTATGGGGCCCTTTGTTAGTTCATGTGGAAACACCTACATACTTGTGGCGGTGGACTATATTTCAAAATGGGTTGAAGCCGTGGCTTTGCCCAACAATGAGGCCCGTAGTGTGGTTGGTTTTCTAAAGAAGAATATTTTCAATGGATTTGGGACACCCCGTGCCATCATCAGTGATGGGGGGTCTCATTTTTGCAATAGGGACTTTGATTCATTGCTAGCCAAGTATGGAGTCAATCATAAAGTGTCTACTCCGTACCATCCTCAAGCAAGTGGCCAAGTTGAAATGTCTAATCGTGATATCAAGAACATTTTGGCCAAGACAGTGAATGCTAATCGAACTGATTGGTCCCGGAAGCTTGATGATGCTCTTTGGGCTTACCGGACTGCCTTCAAAACACCCATCGGTATGTCCCCTTACCGGTTGGTGTACGACATAGCATGTCATCTTCTGGTGGAATTGGATCATAAGGCACTATGGGCATTGAAGAAGTTGAACTTGGATTGGGATACAACTGCAAATTTTAGAGTTGACCACCTCAATGAGCTAGATGAGTTTAGATTCCATGCATATGCTAGATCTTCTTTGTACAAAGAGAAATGAAGTACTTGCATGAAAAATATACCAAAGACTGGGAGTTCAAAGTGGGAGACTTGGTGCTTATTTTCAATTCTAGGCTTCGTCTCTTCCCGGGTAAACTTAAGTCCAAGTGGAGTGGTCCGTTTGAAGTGGTATTGGTTACACCCTTTGGTGCTCTTGATCTCAAAAACAAGAATGGGGAGATTTTTCATGTGAATGGGAACCGGGTCAAGCATTATCTTGGTAAATTTGAAGATAGCCACGTGGTGGCTTTGATGAAATTCCTTTGAACATGGTAACATGCGTCGTGCCGCGACGTTAAATCAGGTGCTTCTTGGGAGGCAACCCAAATGTTTTTCTTTTCTTTCTTTTTGGTTGTTTTTGCTAGGATAGATTTTTTTTTTGTGAACTAACCAGTTGTGAAGTTGATGTAGGACTTGGTGGATGCAGTGCAAGTGAAAATATGGAAACTGAGCAAAGGGGAAAAATTCTGCTATAGCGGTCATAAATCCGCTGTCAGCGGTGGCCAAGCACTGTAGCGGAAAATGACCGCTGACAGCGGTCCAAAGGGGGGAAAATTCATGCTCTCTGAATCTCCACTCCGCTGCAGCGTTTACTATTTCGCTGTCGCGGAGTGCATTCCGCTGCGGCAACAGAATTTCGCTTCAGCGGTGAAGGTGAAATATCAGCAATTAGGAAAGAGCAAAAGCGCGATCAGCGGTAAAAATCCGCTGCCGCGCTAGGTAAGTCGGTCATGGGTCCCACTCTTTAGTATATATACTAAGGGACCCTCATCTTTCCCTTTTCGCTCATTTGATTACCACGCAACAAAAGTTACTGCTCATTACTGTTTCAGTGTTCATCCAAGCCCTTAATTTCATCCCTTTTTCATCCTTCATCTTCATCAAATTACTGGTATGTTCTCATGATTTACTTATAGTTTAGTATTTGTTTTTATTTTTAGGTGGTATCATTGCGTTTTTCTTTTATTTTGCTCTTTGTTTGGACTTAGTGCAACCCTAATCATTGAAATTGCATCATAAATATGTGTTATAACTTTGGGGTAATGCTTTCTGGGAACCTATGTGGGGAAAGGGTTCTTCATTTTGTGTTTTTGGTGAAAGTTTGATAAACCCTAGTCCTACGCGAACTGTACTGACGACCTCCGCTGCAGCGGTCCAAAAACTCGCTGACAGCAGAGGTACAAAATCATGTGTTGTCAATGCAATGATTCTACTGTAGCGTTTTAAAAATCCGCTGACAGCGGTCCTATGTAATGCTGCAGCGGTAAAAAATGCACGGTCCGCATTTCTTAAGTTCAGAGAGTTTTACTCTCAGATGTCTAAACTTCCGCTGCAGCGGCCAGATTTCCATTGTCTGAGGTGGCCAAACGCTGCAGCGGTCCAGTTTTTCGCGGTCCGTGTTTCATAAGTTCAGAGAAGGGTAGTCTGATTCCCCTTAGTCCGCTGCAGCGGTTATTTTCCGCTGACAGCGGTTTGGTCATATGTGCACTGTTTCATTCTCTGCTTCTGAGTTTCTATTTGGTACTTAGGTACACTGTATTAACAATGTTTGTGACATGTTTGCAGAGAATGGTAAGATTAAGGGGAGGACCTGAAAAGCAACCCGGGAGAGGCGACCCTTTCAAAAGGTCGAGGCAAAGGAAAGAAATAAAACCCATTAGGCCCGACACAAGCAATTGGCAAGAAACAAAAGAGAAAAAGAACTAGTCCTGAAGAGTCGGAGTCCAGTGAGTACTTGCCCTCCCGGGAAGCTTCGGAGGGACATAGTGGGGCAGCTCTAGCAATTGCATTATCAAAGCCAAGGAGACTCATCAACGATCCCACCAGCTCGGAGTTTTCTAAAGATTCCTCTAGTCATTCAACCACTCCTCCCGAGGGCACATGAGCAGCAGCCCAGTCAGTAGCTCAATCAGCAGCCCCTCCTTCCATCAACCTCGAAAGCTCATCTGAGGGTCCTGATGATGGAAGGGGCGGGGACACCTAAGTACAGACTGCTGGTATTAAAAGGACCAGAAACCCTCAGCATGGCAAGACCGGGTTGTCTCTAAACCGGCCTACCATCAGTTTAGAGAATGGTGGCCTCAGAGATCTCTCAGCCCGGAAAGGCCCTTCATCATCAAGGACCTCCTACCCCTCAATCCCAATGTGAGAAAACAATTTTTAGAAAGGGAGGGGTGGGTTATCTTCAATGCCAAAGTGGTTGCTGCAAATGAATATGTGGTGAAGGAGTTCTACACAAATGTTGCATTCACCAAAAAGGACACATACCTCACCAAAGTTCGCAACCAGAAAATTCTGTACAATGGAAAAACTTTTAATGACTATGTGGGCTTCAGGGATGTAGATGAGACTCAGTACTTGGAGAAAGTGAATCAGAAAGATTTGGCTCGCCCATGGTTGGCTTCAGTCATTGCTATTCCAGGGACTACACCAGATTGGTTGGTTGGAGGCACCCCCATCAGGAGGAATTCATTGAATTTTGAGGCCAGGGAATGGGCCATATTTGGTTGTAGCAGGATAGACCCAATACTCCACGACAATGATATTCCCCTTTCCAGGGCAGTGATAGTGGGTGCTATTATGGACAATATCCCGATTAACGTTGGGAATATCATGTGCAGAGTGATAGAAATGGTTGTGAAGAAGAATGAGGCCTCCTATCCCTTTCCCAACTTCCTCACTATGTATTTCCGGAACAATGAAGTTGAGAGGAGGGATTTTGATACATTTGTGAAGCCCCGGACAGCTTTCTCTTTGGTACAGTTTGAAGGGGTCAGACAACACCAAGCAAAAAGGGAAAGCCTCCACCTCTGCAGCCCCTGGTACTTCCACAACCACAGAGCTTTGCGCTGCTTCTGAAGGCTCCATTGCTTATGAGGGGCCCACTGCTGCTGCTGTCCCAGAGCCTCCATAAGATCCTGCTATGCCCATACCAGTCTCAGTGCCATCATCATCCACCTATCCTCAGACAACCCTGAAATTGTCCCAAACTTTAGTTGGTATCACCAACTGGCTGCAGGTAGCCTCTTCTAGAATTTCTGAACTTTCTTCTACAGTTGCAACCCAGTCAGCTCTGGCACCCATTGCATTGCCTCCTACTATGGAGGAAACATTGAAGAGCGTGGTGGACAACATGACGAAAATCATGGAGACACTGGAGAAGCAACAAGAGGAGATCACTTATTGGGGGAAGTATGTGAAGAAGATGAAAAAGGCCCAAGATGATACGAAGAAAGTACATAAGAAGATGCTGGGGACTCAAAAAGCTTTGGTGAAGGAGGTGGAAAAGGTAGCAGCTGCGGGGGACATCACCCTTGATCTTTTATTAGGAGAGTCAGACCCCACTGAGCAGGCCACACATATTGATGAGGAAGACCTTCCACCTCCTCCAGTTCGTAGGGGTGTCATCCCTCGGATGGAGGACATGGAGATTCAGTTAGAGGAGCCCGAGGGCCAAACATCCATGCAGCCACAAGACCCTGCTATCACCACGAGCACAATGTCTTCTTCCTCAGCCCTAGTTGACCCTTCTCCGTGCAGCATGAGGCACCATAGGGAGTTTCCTTTTACTCTCTCTCACCCCTCTCCCCTGATTTATTTTTGGCTAGTTAGCATTGAGGACAATGCTAATTTTTATTGGAGGGGGTGGCCTCCATTTGGTAGTGATATTTTCAGACAATTTGATGATTTTGGGTTGTAATAACTGTTAATACTCTTTTTCTTTTTCTTATTTACATTTCCGTACTTTTAATTTTGGTATGTATATATTCACATTCCCTACCTTATCATATGTATATATTCATTTTTGTTTTTCGTATTTTCTACTTTATAATTTCTTTAGCTTTTTCCATTTGTAGTCTAACTTCTTATTTCATTTAGTAGTTTTTTTTTAAATTTAATTTGTAACTTCTTCTTTTCTTTTTGCGCTGTTAATAAGCCCCTGGTTTTCTTAATGCCGCGGTTCTTTCCAGGGGTAGAAATGGTGCAAACCGGGTGTCTCTTCCCTACGACAGACGGTGTGACGACCTTCTTAAGGGATTGAATCAGTTTTTCATTTTTCTTTTTGTTTTCTTTCGTTTCAGTAGTAGTGAATAAATGTGATTCAAATAGAGCTTCACTTGGTACCAACAGATTTACCTTTGACCTTATGGTTGAAGACAAATTACAAATGAGGCTAGTTCTAGTTGTGACCCTTAGAGTATTAAGTTGACTGAAAGTATCGCCAGGTGGTATTCATGGCCATATTTGAGTTTTCAATTTGAACCAAGATTGTTGTGGGACCTCGACTCGATACTCTTTAGCAATCCTAAGGCTTGTGAGGTGAGGTTTGTAATTGCATATCCCGAGTGCCATGCCTAAATGTCTAGAACTTGCCCCGAGTATTTTTCTAGGCGAAATCTTAAGTGAGCTCGACTTGTGAGATGATCATAGGTCTTCCTTGACTACCTATTAAAATTGAAAGACCTCTTTAGCCTACCTTGACATGATCCCTAGTCAACCCCTTTTGAGCCTGAGCCGATTTGATCAAAAACCACATTGTAAACCTTCATCCGTTCTCTAACGACCCTCTCTTGGCACCCATTCTTTCCTTGAGCACTCTTGACGAAGAATAGGCAAAAATCATAAGTTTGGGGGAGAGATGAGGATTTGCATAGTGATGAAAGGCTTGGTGACAAAACAATGGGCCAAAGAAAAGGTTGGAAAGCAAAGTGAACCAAAATGAAAAGAAAAAGGGTGAGAGGAAAAGCTAAAGAAAGCAAAAGAAGTTGAAAAAGAGGTTGAAATGATGAAAACAAAAAGGGAGGAAAATAAGACAAAGTAAAAGAAAGAGTGACTATGAATCTCTCTAAGTTCCCCAAGGAAAATGTGTGACTCAAAGAATCAAGAGTGAAATGTGCAAAAATGTGAAAAATTGGAGTGCTTAAGGGAAGATTGTTCATCATGACCAAATTTGATCCAAGAAGCCTCCATTACATCCCGACAAAGCCTTATAGGATCTCAAGTTGAGCGAGCTTACATTAGTGGTGATTTACACGAGGGGCAAGCTTATGGTACTTAAAGCCGGACTTGAGGCGTTCATTTGAGAGTGAAGAGAGCACCCCATGATAAATCCAATCTTGAGAGTTCAATCTTGATGGTGAGGTGAGCCCAAGGAAGGTAGAGGAGGAAGAGTCTGGGATCCACAGTGATTGAGGTGAAAGAGAGATGCTCTATGAAGACCTTAGTCAACTCTTGAAACTTTGGTGTCACGTTAGATCTAGTGAGCTAGAAAATCATTGCATAATGTTGTCAATAGTTCATTTGTGTCAAAAAGGTAATTGTTAGTCCCAATTGAAGCTTGACGAATCACGTCTTAAGGGCTGAAATACTTTCTCTTTTCTTTTTACGGAGGTGGGAGTTATTTGGTTTTCTTGAGGACAAGCAAAGACTTAACTTTTGGGGAGTTGATAACTATTGATTTGTACAACTATTTACTCCCATTTTCTTAGGTTTTTAGGCCAATTTGGCTACACTACTCCCACATTTGATGCAAGTTGTTTGAATTGCAGGAATTGAGATGATTTATAAATATTGATCCAAAAAGATCTCAAAAGAAGCAAAACTTGCAAAGTCCCTGAACCCAGCAGAAACGCTGCAACGCTTAATTTTTCACTGCAGCGTTTGACACTCCGCTGCAGCGTTTGACACTCCGCTGCAGCAGATTTCTCTCCGCTGCCCTGATGTCAAACTTCCGAGAGTGGTTTTTAAGGCTAAGCAAAACACTACCCGCACTATTATTCCGCTGCAGCATTTCATCTACCGCTGCAGCGCCCATTATTACGCTGGACGCGCTTGGTGAACTCGAGAGAGTAAGCCAAAGTTGGAATTTAAGCTTTCGCGGTCAGCGATATTATTCTGCTGCCACGTTCTTGGCCACCGCTGCAGCGTTGCATTATTCCGCGGGACGCGAATTGGAGAATCAGAGAGGCTTCACAGTTCAAGACCGCTGCAACGGCCAATATTACGCTGCATCGGAAGTCCATTCGCCGCAACACTCAAAAATACGCTGGGAGCGAATTCTCCGTAGGGCAATTTTTTCCAGTATTTTCAGCCTAGTATAAATAGATCTTTTTCTTATTTTTTAGGTCATCAGCTGTTAGAGGAACACGTGAATAGTGCTTTTTGACTATTTTGAGTAATTTTAGCTTAGCTTTCACAATAGTTCTTCAATTTCTATCTTGTATTTTACATTTATGAGCTTAATTTCATCTTCTACTTGTGTTTCTTCTTCAAGTATGAGTAGCTAGACCATTAAGCTAGGGTTGTGACCCAACCCTAGTGTGGGTAATTAATGGGTTTTCAATTTTAGGTTGATTTTGTGTATGGGTGTTTGGTGTTTAGTCTAATTTGTGCATAAATCTTAGATTTAGTGGTTGCAAACACTATTTCAAGCCTTCATGACTAGGGTCACTCTCGAGAAAGATGACCCAAGTCTAGATAATTAGGCTAACGAGGTGTTGGGGCAAACTCAAGAGATTGATAGCCCCAATAAAAGGGTGGATGCTAGAGATAGCTACACCCGGCTCGAGCTAATTCATGTGAACAAATGAAAATACCCAATTGTGCTTGAGAAGGCAAATTGGGCAAAGTCACCCACATTACCGAGAGGTAGTGGGTGAGCACCTTAGCATGAGGTTATGCCATTCACCCACATTTCACAAGGTCATTATCAATTTTGGATCCTATTAGTCTCCCTCCTAGGAGAAAGTCACAACCCTAGTCCCTTTAATCATCTGAGAAAATCCACAAAAAGATATTAGTTAGCTAGTTCATAGTTTCATTTAGACTAAATCGTAGCATAATTCCAAAAACCTTTTTATGAGAAGTGTAATTAAGAGCATGACACACCACTAGATCATTTAGACACTCGACTCCAACATACATAGCTCCCTGTGGAAATCGATCCCGACCCGCTCGGGTAAAAGCTGCTTCGACCCCCTTCCTTGCTACTCTTTAGTGGTATAGGAGGGAGCCGACCACCCGTCCCGTAGTCCCGAATTTATTATGCAGTACATGGGGATCTCCGGAAATATGTCCCTAGTCCCAAAATAAATATGCAAAGCTGCTGACATCATCCATAACTCATTTCGGAGCCGTTTACAAAAAAATGTCAAATTCCTGTCAAATTCTCGCCGCTTAAGCTTCCAAAACTAGAATCCTTCTTCCAATTCGACTCCGAATCATCCAGCAACTAAATTCAACTATGAGCACAGGTCGATACACATAATGTGAAATTTCTCAAGGCCTTATGCTGCCGAACGGAGCTTAAATTCTCAAAACGATCGGTATGGTCGTTACATTCTCCCCCTTTTAAAACAAACGTTCGTCCTCGAACGTGCCAAGATTCTCCTCGAAGTCATCAAATCACTGAATGCATACTTCCAACATACACCCGCTGGTGATCCCACGCAAACCCAATCTACATAAGCATGACAACACCATATCAACTGCAATTTAGCCTTTCTACCAACACCGATAAGCCTCATACCCCAAAATTTCACCTTCTATTCATTTACAAAAGTCCCGATTCTAAATCCATATCTGGTATCAGTCTCAACTAGCTTCATCAACTCATGCCTACACCCCACAAGGTATGACCACACAACATAACACACCACACATAGGCCCTTAATAACACTTCTGACCCCAATAGCTGCCTGAAATCAACCCAGTACCGGCAATTAGCCTCATATCCGATAGAACTCTGTTTCAATCCTCCATAACACTGATAATAATGCAAGAAACATGGAGACCTCATAATTTGACACCCGAATCACCAAGACACAACTAACACCACCAGGCATACACCCCGCAAGCTAAAAATCAAGAAGCACGAAACGAAATTGACTAAATATAAAAAGAGAAACACATAAAGAAACTACCAAACAAGCCCGACAGACACAACTCTATGTCAGTACTAACCTACAAAAACAATATAACAGGGAAAGAATTAAAGCATATGAACAAATCACAAGGATCCCATCCTGATATAACTTCCACCGCGGTACTCAGCCCTGTTCAAACATATCGAATCACAAGAGATCACGAGGGTCTCTCCCTCAACTCTAAATCACATATCGGATACATATCATACCAATTGAAATCTTCCACTAACTCAGCTCTGCCAGTAAATCACAACACTCAATGAACTCTCACCCCGGTAGAGTATCAAATCACAGCTCGTAACCAAAATACTCAAGACAATTCACATCAAGTCTACCATGATGGACAACAAGGACTCGCCTCTAGTCTCACCACTCTAAATGATGAATAAAACAAATGATAAACACGGGATACCACTCATAGAATCTCCCATCAGGGCAAACACATAAATAGAGTGCTAATCATGAAACTCACCCCTAAGTGAAGCAACAAATAAGGGAACTCATCTCGAACAACAAAATTATAGTGAAATACAGATCGAAACATACATGTATGATAGCATCTGGCATAATGGCCTCCAACATACTATATGAAACACATCAACGGGCCGGGTCTCCCCCTCTTGGGCGCCCCCTACTTTCCCGGATACCCCGCTATGACACACCCGCCCGAAGCCTGGGACAACCTCTAACCATGTGGCTGATATCTCCACACTCAAAGCAACCCCTCTACTGACGTGGTTGTGGAATTGAGAAATACGAGTATTCTGAGACCTATGAGCACCTGAAACACTGCGCGAAGCCGAAAGTGCAAACTGAACTGGCTGACCCACAAAACCTCTACCATGTCGTACCCTGCTTCCAAAATAAGGACCAGCAGATCTCTCCGGTCTACGAGGCCTCCTCGCCTCTTTGTACTCTCTTTCCTGATCTCGTCTGTCCTCTCGCTCCCAGTCCCACATGCCCTCAGACCAGCGAGCGATCCCTACCACCTACTGAAATGAAACATATGAATCCAACTCTCGAGCCATGCTGAACTGAATATCAGGCCTGAGTCCCTCAATGAATCTACGGACTCGCCCTCTCACTGTAGCGACCAAGGAAGGTGCATAGATGGCCAACTCACTGAATCTGACGGCATACTCTAATACTGATATATCACCCTGACGCAACTGCTCAAACTCCGCGCGCCTTGCATATCGGAGGGGCAGAGGTACAAACTCTCTCAAGAACATCTCTGAAAACTGAACCCATGTAAGTGAAGCTGCATCGGCCGGACTACCCAATTAATATGCCCGCCACCACTGATGAGCTGCTCCCTTAAGCTGGAATGTAGTAAAAACAACCCCACTCATCTCAACAATATCCATAGTGCGGAGGATGCTGTGGCACTCCTCCAGAAAAACCCGTGCACTCTCAGAAGGAAAAACGCTGAATGTAGGAGGGTTATATCTCTTGAACCTTGCAAATCTAAGCTGCCCTTCCTCGGATGTTGCTGCTCTGACCATAAGCTGAATTGGAACCACAGGTTGTGTCACTATGACACCTGGAACCTGACCAACGTGAACTCGCTGCTCTGGAGTGTGGGCGGCGGGAGTCTGGGCTCCTCCCCCCATTTGTGAAGTAACTGGTGCAACCGAAAATAACCCCGCCTGAGCCAATGTACCAAACATGCTCAGGGACTGTGCTAACGTCTCATGAAGTCCGGGGGTAACATCAGGCACCTACGGTAGCTGCCCCAATTGGAATTACAAACGGCTCCTCAATTGCTACATCTGGTAGGTGCCCTAGCTGCGGCACATGCTCCTCGTCGGCCTCTGCCTCTAACCCTGGTGACATCTTATCCTGGGGTAACCTCATTAGGAACCGCAGCTCCTGTCCTCACCATTTGTTAGAGAATGGAATAATAAATTTCAAACTTCAAGATCAATGAACTCGCACCATAGGAATGAATGAAGTGAAATTTTCCTAATAGTTCTGTAGCCTCTCGAAGGTAAGTACAGATGTCTCCGTACAGATCTACAAGACTATGCTAAACTCGCTTATGACTAGTAGCACCTAGGAACCTAGAGCTCTGATACCAGCTTGTCACGACACAATTTCCCCTCTGTTGGGTATCGTGATGACACCTAGTATTATAGACTAGGCAAGCTTAACATTTACTGAATAACAATAATAATAAAGGAAATCTAACAGTCTCAATATAGAAACCTTTACAAAATTTACAATTTTCCAAAACCGGTAGTACAAGTCATAAGCTCTACAGAGTTTACTACAACTTCTAAATACAACTGTTCAGAAGTAAGTAAAAACAGTGTAAATGCAAAATATGAAGGTGACTTTGAAGCCTGCGAATGTAGCGGCAGGTTTACCTTGACTCTCCTCAGCAAGGATCCGCACAACTATTAACGATCGATACCTAGATCTGCACAAAAAGTGCAGAAGTGTAGTATGAACACACCACAATGGTGCCCAGTAAGTATCAAGACAAACCTCGGTGAAGTAGTGACGAGGACTAGTCAAAACACCCACTGGTCTAATAAAGCTGAACAAGCATAAGTATAGGAATGACAGAACATGACAGCTACCTAATGACTACACGATATGGCTAACAACATAACAACTACAATAAGGAAGGAAAAACAACAATTAATAACGGAACTCCATAATAAGACCCAGAAGGGTGGACGGGAACACAACCCAAATTTGAAAAAAACACAATACAGTAAGGGCACGTAGTAACTCAGCACTGTAATAGTTTCCACATCAGGCCTTAGCTAACAACCCCAATAAATTAGTCAAATTCTTCAAGTTTAACTTTCACCCGTAGGTTTTTATATTGGAATCTTTAAAACATAATCCTTTCCAATCGGAAATTCTTGGACATATACTTCCTTCGAATATAAATTTTCAAATAAATATCCTTCAAACATAGTTCTTTCAAGAACTTACTTTTCAACTATAAACTTTCCAAATAAATGTATTTCGTACATAGTTCTTTCAAGATAAATGCTTTTCAAATATACCTTTCAATATAAATGTCTTTCAAACATAGTTTCTCCAAGATAAATGCTTTCCAAAAATACTTTTCAAATAAATGTCTTTCAAACATAGCTTCTTCAAGATCAATGCTTTTCAAATATACTTTCCAAATAAATATTCTTCAAACATACTTTCTTCAAAATAAATACTTTTAAAATACAACTTTTCAGGTAAATATCCTTCGAGTATAGGTCACCCTGTGACACCTAAGCATAGAAGATTAACAACTCCGAACACAGATACATCAACAGGGGAATCTACCGTGATCCCGTCCCGTAGTCCCCAATTTATTATGCAGTACGTGGGTATCTACAGGAATATGTTTGTAGTCCAAAATTATATATGCAGTGCTGGGGGATCTCCTGGAATACATCCGTAGTCCCCAAAATAAATATGCAGTACAGGGGGATCTTCCGGAATACGTCCTTAGTCTCAAAGTAAATTTGTAGTGCTGGGGGATCTCCCGGAATACGTTCGTAGTCCCAAAATAAATATGCAGTGCAGGGGGATCTCCCGGAATACATCCGTAGTCCCAAAATAAATGTGCAGTGCAGGGGAATCTCCCGGAATACGTCTGTAGTCCCAATTTAAATATGCAGTGCAACCAACAGAGATAACAACTATAGCACGACAGAAACCTCGTACATCACCACAACAAGTACAAAAGCAACAATGACTGTAATGCAAGGTACGACGAGTAAATCAACTCAAGAACTTTAAATCACAAAGAACAGTAGAACTCATTCACAAGGAAATACTACAGTAAAGAATGCTAGGCGTAAGGAGAACAACTTAACAAGGGAAAACAAAACAAAATGTAGTAATGATTCCACAATATTTAAGTCAACAATAAGAAGCCAACACGAGTCAAATAGTTCCAAATAAAGGCAAGTCAACTAAGATATATGTTATCAAATCTCCTCTTTAGGTTGAGCAATTTCGAGGAATATTCGACAATTCAAGTAAGGGTAAGCAGCAAAAGATAATCATAACTCCAATTAAGACTAACAATTATAGGATGAGATAATAATAATTTCAATTAAAGATAAACAGATATGAAAATATAGCATGACAATAGAAGAGGTAAAATATATGGTTAAGTTGAATAAGGGTCAAATAGACAGTAATGGTGAATCCTAAAGCAGTTATCTCTAATCAAAGCATGTAGAGGTGAAACTAGCAAATAGGAATTCAAGTATAATCAAGAAAAACATCATACACGGTGAATATAAGGACATAAGAACCCTAAAAGGCCAACTTTCCACAAATAAGTCCGAGCATGCACTCGTCACCTTGCGTAAACAGACTACAATCAACATAAATGACTCAAATCCTAAGGGGTAGTTCTCCCACACAAAGTTAGGCAAGATACCTACCTCGAATCGCTCAACACAATCCGAAATCACGCTCTTTCCACGAGTATCCAACTCCGAATGGCCCAAATCTAATCAAATAAATTGCATAATGTAAATAATACTACAAGTAACTACTTTAGCTAATGAATTCGAAGCTAAGGCAAAAAGAAGAAGGAAAAACGCCCCAAAAGTCTCCTCGGCCCCACAACTCGGAATCGGATAAAAGTTACCAATTTAGACCACCCATTCACTCACGAGACCACTCATACAAAAATCATCGAAATTCGATGCCTAGAACTCGATCAAAACTCAGAATTTTGATTGGGGAACTTTTGCCCCCATTTTTTTTACATTTCTCACCCAATTACCTTGATTAAATGAGGAAAATTACAATAGATTAATTCCATAAAACCAAATTCGAGTAAGAAATCGTTACCCACAAGATTCCTCTGAAAATCTCTCAAAGAATCGCCTTCTCCCGAGGTCAAAATAAAAAATGGAGTAAAAATGAACTAACCCTCGATTCCAACCCCTTTTCTGCCTAGCGATCCTCGCACCTGTGACCATTTCTTGCATCTGTGCCTACCACACATGCGGTCCAACCATTCGCACCCGCGGAAGTCACTAACTCCCACAATCTCCGCACTTGCGAGCCTTCTACGCATCTGCGGGCATCGTAGATGCGGAACCTCCACGCACCTGCGACCCCAGGACAACTCTCAATTCTTGCATATTCGCTTCCATCTCCGCACGTGCGAGTCCGCACCTGCGGTTCTCACTCCGCAGGTGCGAAAGACCAGAAACCAGAAAAACTACAACAATGGCCTAAGTCCAAGAAATCATCCGTTAAGCAATCGAAACACACCCGAGGCCCGCGGGACCTCAACCAAACATACCAACCAATCCAATAACACCATACGATCTTAGTCGAGCCTTAAAACCACAATGAACAACATCAAAAACATAAATGGAGCATGGATTCAAGCCTAAGGGGCTTTGAATTTTCCAAATTCTACAAATGACGCCGAAACATATCAAACCATGTCTTAATGACTTCAAATTTCACACACAGGTCACAAATGACACTACGAACCTACAACCACTTCTGGAATTCAATTTCGGGCTCGATATCAAAATTTCCAATGCCGACCGAAATCACCAAAAATCCAATTTTTGCTAATTCAAGCCTAAATCTACTATGGAACTCTCAAATACATTCCAAACGCGCTCCTAAGCCTAAAATAACCATACAAAGCTGTTGACATCATCCATAACTCGTTTCGGAACCGTTTACACAAAAAGTAAAATTCTGGTCAAATTCTCGCCGCTTAAGCTTCCAAAACTAGAATCCTTCTTCCAATTCGACTCCGAATCATCCGGTAACTGAATCCAACCATGCGTGCAGGTCGATATACATAATGTGAAACTGCTCAAGGCCTTATACCGCTGAACGGAGCATAAATTCTCAAAACGACTGGCCGGGTCATTACATTATACTACTATTACATAACACAAATGCATAAATAAATAAAAATAAATAAATAGTGTACCACATATTAATATAATAAAGTATTTCAAGATATTGTACTATATCACTATTATTAAAAGAAAATCAAATAATGTACCAATTAAATGCAGCTAGTACAACCAAAAAATGATTCAACTAGCATATGATAGCAATATAGTATATAGCTATACTAATAGGGTATATAGTTGTACGGGGTCATTCCAGAAGCTGCATATAACTATAGAAACTATATAATACACAAAATCTATGTCCATAGGTTCAAAAAAATCCAACACAACAAAACATGATCATATAAATCATTTCAGAATAGAATTCACTTACAAATGCAACTAAAACAACCAAAACAATATTCCAACTACCATATGATACCAGTATGACATATAATTATATCAATAGGGTATACAGTTCTACTAATTAATTTCAGGCAACTATATATGACTATACTACTGTTACATAATACACATGCATAAAGAGAAAAATAAAAAAAATAGTGTACCACATATTAATATAATGATGTATTTCAAGATATTGTACTATAATACTATTATATATGTCACGACCCAAAATCCGCTAGTCGCGATGGAACCTAACCCAACCCGCTAAGCCAACTAATAACTGTCCAATTACAATTATAGTGATAAGACAATCAAACAAAGGAATTTTCTTAAACATTTTTCAAGGACTGGTAGTACAAATCATGAACTTCTAATAATAGAATTTACAAAGCTGATATGAAGTAAATACATATTCTGTTTGAAATGTACATAAACAAAGTTTATATAAATCTAAGGCAACCATGAACAAGAGGCAGCTACAACAGGAATGCAAGTACATCGTCAAATCCGGCAACCATGAACAAGAGGCAGCTACAACAGGAATGCAAGTACATCGTCAAATCCGGCAACCATCGAGCACAACAACAACATCAGCCAACATCTGCACGCAATGTGCAGAAGTGTAGTATCAGTACAACCGACCCCATGTACTCAGTAAATAACAAACCTAACCTTAGGTTGAAAGCAGTGACAAGCTGGAACATAGGTCTGGTCCAACACCAATAACCAATAGCAGTTCATAACAACGTAGAGCATATAAATAAGAAAGTAACTCAGCGATAAAAATGCTCATATTTTTCACAGTTTTCCGAAAATAGTTCCACTTTTCAAGAATATCAGTGAAAACTCAAATCCTTTACCGAAATCGTCGTAAAATATGAGATAATTTAAAAATCATAAATTTTTCCGAAAATCCTTTCCATAATAAATTAGATGTTTCGATTTCTTTCTAGATAGTAGGTGTGAAATATCTCTCTATGTGATACAATCTAGATAGCCATCGAGCGTTGGAGGCTACTTTCATAACATGACGAATACATATATAATTTCTCCAACAATTAAAGACTATACTACATTTGGTGGCTATATTTGTAATATTTAGGTCCCTAGTATAAATAGACCTTAAGGCTCACATTTTAGGGTTAGCTTATTTTGATATTGTGAATGAAAACTCATTGAGAGTGTTTAGGATGAATTCCTATGTTGGTTGATTACTTGTTAAGGTGAGCTTGCAAGGGGATTGCTTCCCCTTGAGGGTTGTTCCTATATTTTTGGGTCAATTAAGTCTTAAATTGATTGGGTATTTATTTATTTCAAATTCCTTAGTTGGTTCTCTATTAAATTTCTATCTTTCTATTATTTTATTTGTGTTCTTGTTATTTTGCTTCCGCGTTCGTATCACTATGCCCACATATCAATGTGTGTAAAAATTCATGAATGATGTGATACCGTACAACATGAGGAAAAATGCATCTGTATGCCTGTATGTCATGTGTGCATGCAAATGCCATGTATCTCAGAGATGATCATGTACTCACACTCTCAGAGTACTCAATCTCGTTGTATCACACTTTCCACTCATCATGCTCAACAACTCGGTACTGTATATGGCTCATACGGACTAGGAAAATCCATCCCGGAACATATACAACACTGACTATAAGTCACCCAGTACCGAGGAAAAAGGGAAATCCAACCCTGTGGAGAAATCCATCTCCAGGTATCAAGTACTTCGTACAAATCCATGTCCAGGGAAATCCATCCCTCAATAATATAATCCGCGCTCACTGTGGGTGTGTACAGACTCCGGAGGGGCTCCTACAGCCCAAGCGCTATCATAATCATCGATATAACTGCTGCGACGTGTAGCCCAATCCCATTACTGTCACTCATAAACAAGCTCTCAGCCTCTCTCAGTCATCACTCTCTCCAGTCTCACTCACGGGCTCACAATGTCATGAAACTAGCCCGACAATAATGATATGATATATTAATACACAACAACTGAGACTGAGATATGATATGAATGCATGAATATGACTGAGTACGAAATATCAATGAAATCGGGTATTTATTTATTTCAAATGTTCTTTCAATTTCCTTAGTTGGTTCTTTACTAAATTTCTATCTTTCTATTATTTTATTTGTGTTCTTGTTATTTTGCTTCCGCGTTCGTATCATCTTGGTATCAGAGCTTGGATTAGTGTTTATTTTTGTTATCAGGAAAAAAAAAACTTTTTAAAAAAATGAATTTGAAATTTTGAAAGCCAAGTTAGAGTTGGGTGTTTAGGATCTAATCCAGAATTATTTTTGAACTTAGAACTGAACGGGACTATCACGACCTCAAATCAATAAGGACCGTGATGGCGCCTATCGTGAACTAGGCTAGCCCTCTAACACAATGAAATCAACTTTTTACGTTTCATATAAATATCCATCCTCATATTCTGATAAAAGTTTACTTTTTAAGACAAGTTCAACAAAATAATAACCAAAACGATCCAATTCTAACACCACCCCAGACCTCTGGAGTCAACTGTCATGAGCATCTAATACAGTAAATACAAGGTATCAAAATGTGACTTTGCCACTAATACAGGTCCGAAAGTACTAAAAGTCAATGAAAGGGAAAAGGAAAGAAGGTAAGATGTGGACGCTCAGCAGCTACCTCGATCCTGGATCAACTCCGAAGCACGTGAGAAGATCAACTAGCGAGCTGGCCTGGAACCTGGATCTGCACACAGAGGTGCAGGGAGTAACATGAGTACGCCAACTCAGTAAGTAACCAAAGTAACTAAAAACTTGAGTGCAGTGACGAGCATTTGAAAATCATAATTTCATAAAAACAGTACTTCAGCTTTTATTAAAAAGGCTCAGTGTAAAGAAGAGTAAGAAAACAATAATTTCACAATGTATTAGCCCCTCAGGCACAATATCACTCATAAGCAAGGTCTCTCAGTGACTCGTGACTCCACTATCATAATTCCATGCCCACACTAAGCACTCTCACTAAACAAATACCAGATATCCTCACAACTGTTGCGGCGTGCAACCTGATCTAATATATATATATATATATATATATATACATATGTTGCGGCGTGCAACCCGATCCATATAACATATACATATGCTGCGACGTGCAACCCGATTCATATAATAGTCGACTGCGCCCACTGGGGGGTGTACAGACTCCGGAGGGGCTCCTACAGCCCAAGCGCTATATTGCTGCGGCGTGCAACCCGATCCACATAATATATATTGCTGCGGCGTGCAGCCCGATGCATATAATATATATCTTAATGCGGCGTGCAGCCCGATCCATATAATAGATATTGCTACGGCGTGCATCCCAATCCATAACTATCCTCACATACTCAGCTCTCGGCCTCACTCAGTCATCCTCACAAGCCACTCGGGCAACTCATCTCAACTCACGGGACTCTGCCCAAAATACCTTTCAGAGTTTTAAAACAGTGTGATAACAATGAAAATAACAATAAGTAGTAAACATGACTAAGTTCACAAGTTTTCTATCAGGATAGCGTGAGAATATTGTAAAAGTACCCCTGAGGGCCTAAATAGGTCGGCACAAGGCCCCAAACATGTCTTACAGCCCATAAACAAGTATAAGTTTAAAAAATACAGGATATCATAAGGTTTCAAATCGAATACGCGACTTACTAATCGCTTCGGGACGGACCAAGTCACAATCCCAATCAGTGCACGCCCACACGCTCGTCACCTAGCATGTGCGTTACCTCATATATCAAAATCAGATTGATCCAAAAGGAAAGTATTTCCAGCAGCAAGTACTATATGACTGGAAACCTGATTTTTGTGGAATTTGTCAAGTAGTGGGACATAAATGCAAGGAAAAAATGATTGATGATGGACAAAAAGAAAGGCAACACAGAAGGAAAAGATACAAAGTTGTCACAAAGGAATGGAGATACAAAGGGTCTATACAGTCAGATGTGGCAAATGTGATGCAAGCAGAGCAAGCTAAGGAGAAGGAGCAACAGACTGTTCAAGTCAATGAGAAGAAGGAAACTACTCCTGGTAGAAGAAAGGAAGAACATAATGAAAAGAATAAAGGGAAAGCTATTGAAAGTCCAGAACTTAACTTACAAAATTTCCCTATGCTATGTTCAGTGCCTACAAAGAATGGGTTTGGAGTGTTAATTGAGGAGTATAGTGAAGATCAAGACCCTCTAGACAGAGGAGGGGGATTAAAAACTATATGATGACATGTCTAATATTGAATGTTAGGGGGTTGAATAAGAGATACAAACAGAAGGAACTGAGAAACTATATGAGAGCAAAAAATATTAGATTAGTTGGACTTATAGAGACAAGAATAAAGGAGAACAATCATACAAAGATCAAGGAAAAAATTGCACCAACATGGGAGATATACAACAATTACCAGGATGCAGTTAATGGTAGAATCTGGCTGATATGGGACACACAATGCTTTGAAGTAAAGTTGATAAGGGCTGAAGCACAAATGCTACACTGTGAAGTCAAGAGTAAGGCAGGAGTTGATTGTTTCCTTACTGTTGTATATGGTTTCAATACTATTGAACATAGAAGATCACTATGGGAGAACTTAAAAGAAGTAGCTATGGGTATTAATAAAGCATGGCTTGTTGCTGGAGATTTTAATGCAGTACTATATCAAGATGATAGAATATATGGCAACCCCATCACTTATAGAGAAGTTAAAGAGTATTCTGATTGCATGCATGACTTGTTTCTAACTGAAATTCAGTGGAGAGGAGATTACTATACTTGGTCTAATAAACAGCTTGATGATGACAGAATATATAGCAAAATAGACTGGACTTTTAGGAATTATGAATGGATGTTGGCTTGGGGACATATGGTGATGAAATATGAAGAGCCTTTTATCTCAGATCATGCACCTATGCTACTTACAATGGTGAATACAGATCAGAATATAAGAGTCCCTTTCAAGTTCTTTAATGTATGGGCTGAGCATGAGGAATTCATGACAATTGTAGAAGGGATATGGAAGAAATCAACGAGCACTAATAGCATGAAGAGCATATGGATGAAGCTGAAAGAGTTGAGGCCAATTCTGAAGACATTGAATAATGCAGATTTTAAGTCTATCACTTCAAAAATTGAAAGGACAAGGCAGGAACTCAAGAGCATTCAGGAGCAGATTCAGATGATAAACAATGTGGAGTTGCATACAAAGGAGAGGAAACTGATACTAGAATTGGAAAAGTGGTCATTAGTAGAGGAAAGTGCACTACAACAGAAAGCTAAGGCAAGGTGGATCAAACTTGGGGATGGAAACAACAAGTACTTCTCAGCACTGGTGAAAGAGAGGACTCAGAGGAAACAAATTACAGAAATAACATCTCTTACTAACAAGAGACTCATAGAGCCAGATGAAATCAAAGAAGGGATAGTAAATTTTATAAAAGCCTGATGGGATCTGCAGCAAACACATTACCAGCAGTCAACAAGATTATGAAGAAAGGTCCAGTTATTAGTCAGCAACAAAGAGTCCAATTATGTGCAAAAATTACTGAAAAGGAGATTTATGATGGCATATCTTCAATTAGGAATGATAAATCTCCTGCAGTTGATGGGTATAATGCCTACTTTTTCAACAAAGTATGGCCTCTTGTGAAGAATGATATTATTGATGTTGTCAAGGAGTTTTTCAGAATTGGGAGGCTATATAGAGTAATTAATTGCACAACAATCACTTTGGTTTCCAAGACTGCTAAACCAAAAACTGTGAAAGAATACAGACCTATCGCATGCTGCACTGTTCTAAATAAAATAATTGCTAAAATTCTTGCTGCCAGATTGAAAGAAGTGGTGGCAAATATCATATGTGAGGCTCAGGCTGGTTTTATACCAGGAAGGAAAATAGCTGACAATGTCTTCCTTGCTCATGAGCTTGTCAAAGCTTATACCAGGAAGAATATTTCTCCTAGGTGCATGATCAAGATTGATCTACAAAAGGCATATGATTCTGTTGAATGGCCTTTTGTGAGACAGATGCTAAATGAACTTGGTTTTCCTGATAAGTTTGTGGGGTGGATAATGGAGTGTGTGCAAACTATGCATTACACTGTGGTAATTAATGGTGAGCAAACTACTCCTTTTGATGCAGCTAAAGGACTTAGACAAGGAGATCCAATATCTCCCTATCTATTTGCTATAGCTATGGAGTATCTTAGTAGGCAGTTGAATGAATTGAAAGAAAACAAGTTGTACCAGTTTCATCCTAGATGTGGAAAACTTGGCATCACACACCTGAGTTTTGCAGACGACTTGTTGTTGTTTGCTAAAGGAAATCTCTCCTCTGTGACTTCTCTCGATAAATGTTTCAAAGTATTTTCAGAAACTTCATGTTTACAAGATAACCTGGGAAAGAGCTGTGTATATTTTGGAGGTGTAAAGAAGGAAGTGAAGGACAATATATTAGACGATATGGGATTTGTGCATGGGACTCTGCCCTTCAAATAACAGGGTGTACCTTTATCTCCAAAGAGGATCTCTATTTTGCAATGGCAACCTCTTATAGAAAAGATCATATCTAGAATCACATCATGGACAACAAAGAAACTTTCCTATGCAAGTAGAATACAACTAGTCAAATTAGTGATATTTGTATTCAAGCATATTGGGCTCAGCTTTTCCTCATTCCATCAAAGGTACTGAAGACCATTGAAGCCTATTGTAGAAGTTATGTGTGGTCAGGCATCAATGAAATTACTAGGAAGGCACTGATGGCATGGGAAAAGGTCTGTTTGCCTAAATCTATGAGAGGTATGGGACTCATCAATATAAAGCTGTGGAATCATGCTTCTATAATCAAGATTTGCTGGGATATTGCTCATAAACAAGATAAGATGTGGATAAGGTGGATACATACTTACTATATCAAAGGTAAGACATTGATGGAAGCAAAAACACCAACCCAAGCTAGCTGGATTACTAGAAAGATACTGGAAGCAAAGAGTAAGCTGTCTATGGTACCAAGAAGCATGACTAAAAGGAGTATGACAAGCAGAATATATTATGAACTGCTTCCTGAAAGGAGGCCAGTAGTGTGGAAGAGCCTTATATTCAAGAATGATGCTAGACCTAAGGCAAGGTTTATAATGTGGTTGTATTTGCAAGGGAGATTGGCTTCAACTGACAGACTAACAAAATGGGGTATGACAGTGGATACAGCTTGTGTTCTATGTCGAGCTGAAAGGGAAACAAATGAGCACCTATTTGTTGAATGTAACTTTGCTAAAGCCATATGGAGGAAAGTGCAGAACTGGTTGAAGTGGAGACAAATGCCAACAGATTGGAAGCAACATGTTGAATGGGCAGCCAAGAATGCTAGAGGAAAATCACAGCAAGCACAAATATTCAAACTGGTATATGCAGAATGTATATATGCTATCTAGATGGAAAGGAATCAAAGAGTATTTGAAGAAAAGGCAAGAAGCTGGGAAGCAATTGTGCATGAAATTGTATATATTATCTATGTTAGAGCTAGCTATAGTTTTCAAGAATTTTTACAGAGCTTTGAATTCAAAATGTAAGGTGAGATTACTTGTATAGTGGTGGGAGGCATAGATAGATAGATGTGATAGCTAGTTGTGTTAATTAGCTATGGTTTTGTAATATTTTCTCAGGTGATTAATACAAAAACTTAATTACCAAAAACAAATATGCTAGGGAGACGAAGCCCATTCGAAAACTATCACAATTAGGCACAATTCCCGAAATTGGCCAAACCCGACCCCCGGCCCCACATATCGAAATTCGATAAAAATCACAAAACTAGAATCCTCATTCCCTCACGATTCTACCCATATCAAATTTTCCAAAATCCGATCTCAATTTCCCACTCAAATCATCAAAAGAAATTTCCAAACCTTCCTCAAATTTTCCCCAATTTCCACTCTAATTTCTCAAATTGAATGATAAAAATCAAGGCTAAATCATGATATTAACTCAAATGTGATTGAAGAACACTTACCTCAAGAATCCCACTGAAAATACCTTCAATTTCCACCTTCTCTCGAGCTCTCAAATGGATTTTTGAGTTATGGCCTAAAACCCTCGTGTTTGAAACTTAAACTGTCTGCACATGTCTTTCTTCACTGCGATCGCGGGAGTTCCCACACGATCGCGAAGAAAAAGTCTGTTGCCCCACAAAATGACCCTACGCGATCACAGACTTACACACGCGATCGCGATTCAACAGAACATAAACCCACGCGATCGCAATCCCCTCTACGCGATCGCGAAGAACAACAGTTCATCCCTCTCACGCGCCCTTCAACTCTACACGAACGCGAACAACACCACGCGATCACACTGCACAACAACCTCACAGTCACGTGTTCGCGACCTCCATCACGCGATCACGTATAACAAAAATACCGCCTTCCCCATCTAGACCTACGCGATCTCAAACATCCTCCCGCGATCGCGTAGAAGGAAACCAGAAACTCACACCAGCAAAAATCTGCCAAGTTTTTAAGCCAATAGTTGGTCTGTTAACCACCCGAAACACTCCCGAGGCCCTCGGGACCTCAAGCAAACATACCAACACATCCCATAACACCATTCAAACTTAGTAGAGCCTTCGAAACATAAAAAACAACGCAAAACACCAAAAATACATCAAATTCAAGCCTATGAGCTTTGAAATTTCTAAATTTCACCAAGGATGCCGAAACCATCCAAAACACATCTGATTGACTTGAAAATTTGCACACATAAAATGACATTACGAACCTTCTCCAACTTCTGAAATTCCATTCCGACCCCGATAGCATATTTTCCACTGCCGACCGGAAATCGCCAAAAACCAACTTTCGCCAATTCAAGCCTAATTCTACACCGGACATCAAAACTTCATTCTGAACACACTCCTAAGTCCCAAATCACCTAACGAAGCTATCCGAGCCATAAAATCTACATTCTGAGGTCGTTTTCCAATAAGTCAACTCCCAATAACATCCCTCATAAAAGCCAAATACGATAAACATCCCTTCTTAACCATACGCTAGCCTTCAGGTAAGAAATCACCCTGCTAGGCACATACTCGGTAGAACCTCTCCACTCACCCCTCATAACTCCAGGCATAGCCAAGGTCATGATCTTAGCGTGACAATCAAGAATAGTATGACATGGAGATAGCCAATACATGCCCAGTATCACATCAAACTCAACCATGCTGAGTAACAGTAGGTCCACACGGGTCTCCAGACCCCCAATAGATATCACACACGATCGATACACACGGTCTACAATAATAGTATCACCCACGAGAGTCGACACATGAACTGATGTAACTAAAGACTCACAGGGCATATCTAGGAAATGTGCAAAATAAGACGAGACATATGAATATGTAGAACCAGAGTAAAATAGGGATAAAGCATCTCGGTGAAAGACTGATATAATACATGTGATCACGGCATCGGAGGCCATAATATCTGTCCTGGCTGGAAGTGCATAAATACGAACCTGACCTCCACCTGCTCGACCTTCCCCTCTAGGGCGGCCCCTAGCTGACTGACTCCTACCCCTAACTGTCTGGATGGGTGGTGAAGTAACTAGGGCTGAAGTCGAAGGCTGGATCCTAGACTGAGATGGACCTCCGATAAAATGAGGGCACTGCCTCCTCATGTGCCCGAGCTCTCCGCACTGATAACAACTCCCTGGTGCAGGAGACGGGGACTGAAGGGAACCCTTGGCACCAGGATAGCCACTGGACGAACCATGCATAGAAGAACCTTAGACTGATGATTCTCTGGAGGAGCTCTAAGCTGGGAAGGCACTAAATAAAGAACGGCCCGGATGCGAACTGCGGGGACCCTAATCCGATGATGCACCACTATAAGCTGAGCGAACTTGCTGAGGAGGCCTGAATGAGCGGCCTCTACCATGCTGAAACTTCCCTCTGGAATGAGTACCACTAAAACTACCCGATTCATGAGCCCTCTTGGCCTCCCTCTCATCTCGCTCCTAACGGCGAACTGACTCAATGTCCCGAGCAATATCCACAACCTGCTCGAAAGTAGTACCTGACACCCTCTTTCGAGTCATCAAAATACGAAGCTGATAAGTGAGGCCATCCATGAACCTCCTGATCCTCTCCATATCAGTAGGTACCAACTCTGAAGCATGATGAGCTAACTCTGAAAACCGCATCTCGTACTGCGTCACTGACAACTCACCCTGACGCAACTGCTCAAACTGCATACGCTGCTCCTCCCGGTGAGACTGGGGAATATACTTCTCCAGGAAGATAGTGGAGAACTTCTGCCAGGTGAGGGGTGTTGCACCAACAGGCCTACGCCTCTCATAAAACTCCTACCAAGTGAAAGCAGCCCCAGAAAACTGAAAAGTAGCAAACGAGACCTCACTGGTCTCCAGAATCCCAGCAGTACGTAGCATCCTTATACACTTATCCAGAAAACCCTGAGCATCCTCGCCCTCAGTACCGTTGAATGTCGGAGGCTGAAGTCGACTAAACCTCTCCAGCATGTGTTGCTCATCATCTGGCATAACTGGAACCACGAAGTCCTGAACTGGAGCAACCAACTAGGCTGGAACTGCCCCCGGTGTCTGAAGGCTCTGTACCACCTGCTCAGGTGTCCGGGCAGCTGGAGTCTGAGTGCCTCCCCAGGCGTGAGATATAGCGACAATAGTAGATACAACAATTTCCTGAGCAAGGCTAGTACATACTGCCAAGATCTGAGCCAGGGTCTCCTGAAGACCCAAAATAATAATGGGCACTGCCTGTGCCTGAGCCTGTCCCGCTGGAATACCTACGGCGGGAACCTGATCCTGAATGGTAGGTGGTTGTTCTTATCTTGATAAGCCACCTTTAACTATTGATACATTAATTGCAGCACATTTTTAAACATTTTAGATTCTACATTTGCATGTTATTGTTGGGAGATATGACTATGACTATGCAAATGAATTCTTTATTATCGGATTTTCAAGTTTGGCAGTGTTTATGATTATAGATGGATTTTGTTGTATGTATTTATCCACTGGTACTGCCCCAGCTGCTGCACGGGCTGGTCCCCTACCTCTGCCACGACCTCAACCTCTCGCTGGTCTAGCTGGTGTCTAGTCACCCTAATCTGTAGTGCATGTCCTCACCATATGTGAGAGAATGAAACAACACAAGTTTAGATTTCTAGAATCAACAAGATGGCACGAAAGAATTCAAGAAGATGAGATTTTTCCTAAGGGTTCTGTAGCCTCTCGAAGATAAGTACAGACGTCTCCGTACCGATCCGCAAGACTCTACTAAACCTGCTCATGATCGTTGAGTCCTATGTAACCTAGTGCTCTGATACCAACTTGTCACGACCCAAAAATCAATAAGGACTGTGATGGCGCCTATCGTGAAACTAGGCTAGCCCTCTAACACAATGAAA
>MDKH01095505.1:0-15435 GCA_005239495.1 Nicotiana undulata | reverse complement strand
AGACTCATTAATTGTGTTAAATCATTATTCTATCAATCAAACTGTTCGAGTGGTATCAATTCTACCCTAAAAGTACTAGATAATTTTTAACTCAAGAAGTTTGCGCAGTCTATTTTTGTTAAATGAGATGTTTTGGTAAAGGTTCTCCGTTAGAACTATGAGCAATATACAATTATTCGTGTATGGTATGTAGGTCAAATGGCCGAAGAAATATGATGCAAGTAGCGTTAATATTTGTAATCCAAAATCTTTTTTTACTACAACACAAACGTTAAGTATATCGGCGCATCTGCTCTTAATTGTTTAGCTATTTAATTTCGAATCATCTCAAAACTAGATACAATTAGGATTGGCCAAAGAGTTGAAATAATCAAGAGGCTAAAATGGCCATAGCCAAAAACATGCTATATTTAGGCTAGTGAATCTCATTTAGGTAATTCCTTAGATAGAATGAATACCTTCAGTTTGAAATTAGACAAAAATCGATCATTACCTCAAAATTACTCTAAACTACACTCGGGAGTGGCAACTCGTGCCCCCGACCCTCAACTTCAAATATTAATAGAATGTACATAGCAATCACGGGTGCATTTCATGTAACGTGTTTTGCCATGCGCTCAGAAAACAACAAGTGTACGCCAACGTAACTTGTCCAGAATAAATTCATAAACGTCCTAATTGATTTGAAAATTAAAATACTCCTTCAAATGGAAAGAATAAAGACTAATCGAATATCGCCTCAAATAGGCATTATAAAACCGTCATGATCATTAGTCTTGACCACGTAATCTACACTCGGGTGTGACAACTCATGTCCCTGACCTCAACTCAAAACTATATTAAAATCACGTGTTGCAATTACGAGTGCATTTCATGTGGCGTAATTCTAACATGTACAAAAGCATAACGAGTGCATGTTCTCGTAACTTGTTTTCAAGATAAATTCATACTTATCAAAAGCGGCTAAATTTCAAAGACTTTAAATATGCAATAGGCTAAAACACGTAAATATTCAGATAATTTAGGCCAAATAATAATAGTTAAGTGACCGTGCTAGAACCACGGAACTCGGAAATGCCTAACACCTTCTCCCGGGTTAACAGAATTCCTTACTCGGATTTCTGGTCGCAGACAACTTAAAACAGAGTCAAATCTTCCTCGATTTGGGATTTTCAAAACAAAACGGTGTCCCGGAGCATCGTCAAAAATCCGGGTGGCGACTCTGAAAAATAATAAATAATCCCAAATTTGATTAACGTCACTTTATTAAAAACTCCCTTATTACCCCTTCATTAATCCGGGGTAGTGAAAAAAGGAGGTGTGACACCGATTATTATCAGATCACTCAGTCGCATTAGAGTCACCAATTTATTTCTCGAAATGAGGATATGACTTTATGTCCTATACTCTTTTGGGTTTCAAGGTCTGTCACATCTCATATTCTCCTTCACTTTACTATAGACTCTGTAATACTGTCATTTTTTTATCTATCGTTGTCATCCATGTATCACATCTTACTCATAATGCTTCATTAACTCTCTTCTTATTTCCCTACTAACATTTCTGTCTATTACTTTATTCTGAAAAGTTCAACAAAACATTCTTTTGCTTTTAGCTCCCCTTGCTCCATCCACCAGCTCTTCGCGTTGCCTAACATTATTTTTCTACTAGGGACGAGAGCCACACTAAGATAATATTTATCCCTTCGAGGCTTCCAGTGCCTATCTTTGTAGTACTCATATCTACCCGTACTATTTTAGAGTGCACCATCTAGGTGTCTCACAAGGAGGTCTATTAGAACATTTGCAACATCCTCCATAAAGGTCAACTAACGCAAACAATC
This sequence comes from Nicotiana undulata, assembly GCA_005239495.1. Classification (NCBI taxonomy): domain Eukaryota; kingdom Viridiplantae; phylum Streptophyta; class Magnoliopsida; order Solanales; family Solanaceae; genus Nicotiana; species Nicotiana undulata. The sequence continues at coordinate 13,592 of MDKH01095505.1, read as the reverse complement.
CATCAATCATTTTGGGTTACTCTAGCCCCAGCCGGATCCTGATATCTCGTTCTTTTCTTAAACTACACATGTTACCTCTATAGGGCATAACTGAGATGGGTGTGGCCAATTATACATACCTCTATTACTGTTGAATGTAATGCTTATATTTTTCTGCCTAGGTTGTAAATACTGATAATTTTCATAAACTGGGTACCTCGTACCCCTATCATCTTGCTCCTTTTACTTATTGAAGCTTGTATCTACCTTCTGATTCTCTCGTGCTTTTTTAACATATGGGTGGATATATATTCGTGTTTTAAGGCTCCTTATCAAGAGAAGCTCACGTCTTAGTACACACATGATCTATTGAGGGCCTTACATTTTCTTATCATAAGCATCATGAAAAATCGAGTTCCTCTAACTCAACTCGTCGCCACATTCAATCTCTTACCAACTGTCTTTGTGGATGTAGGTATCGTCTTATTACGAATAAAATAGAAGTAAGAGAACTTGAATTCTTACAAGTGAGCTCTACCACACGATCTTGAGTAAGAAGAAAGAGTGACAGTCCTAAATGCCATGTAGCCTCCTGCTTATAAGTGTGGTACACAACACACCCATAAACAAGACTCTACTGGATACGACTTGATCTTTTAACAAGACTCTACTAGACTCTACTCTGCTTATAAGTATTTAATTGATCATTTACAATTGTATCCTTTTGATCTTTTACCCCTTTAAAATTAGGTTAATTCTAATTAAATGTGATAGAAAATATAATCGTCAAATACACTAGAAATTACTGCAATAAACTAATTATTTTTTAAAACACTTTATTTTCTAAATTATGAAAATGAATTTTGGATTAATTTAAATAATAAAAGAGTTAATAAAAAAACAAATGTTAATTTGTTAAATTAATTGTAAAGTTTGTGTATCAAAATATAGAGGTTGTTTTAAATACTTCAAAATAGTAAGGGTAATATATTTATAATTATTTAATAACGAATTATTAATTTAACACTATTAATTACCTATTTATGTTATATTTGTATAAAAATAAGTGTTATCAACAACAACATACCCAGTAAAATCCCACAAGTGGGGTTTGGGGAGAGTAGGGTATACGCAGACCTTACCCCTACCCCCGAAAAGGGTAGAGATGTTGTTTCCCGAAGACTCTCGGCTCGACAAGAATGACAATAATATCAGAAAAGAAATAAAAGAAAAGGCATGTAACAACAAAATGTTCCAGAAAGAAAATAACAACAACGGATAAGTGAAAGGACAATAACACAAAAACTATGCAAAACAACAATGTGAACACAACATAGGCTGCTAACAAACCTAAAAAAACTCTATCAAACTACCCGGTATAAAGAGGGAAGAACTCTCGTCTACCCCCTAGCCTACCACCCTAATGCTCGACCTCCACATGTTCCTATCAAGGGCCATGTCCTCGGAAATCTGAAGCCGCGCCATGTCCTTCCTGATCACCTCGCCGTAATACTTCTTAGGCCGCCTTTTGCCTCTTCTCGTACCTGCCAAAGTTAACCTCTCACACCTCCTAACCGGTGCATCTAGGCTTCTCCTCCGCACGTGTCCAAACCATCTAAGTCGTGCTTCCCGCATCTTGTCGTCCACAAGAGCCACGCCCACCCTCTCTCGAATATCTTCATTCCTAATCTTATCTAGCCTAGTGTGCCCACACACCCATCTCAACATCCTCATTTCTTCTACTTTCATCTTCTGGATATGTGAATTCTCGACTGGCCAACACTCAGCTCCATACAACATGGCCGGTCTAACCATCGCTCTTTAGAACTTACCTTTGAGTTTCGGTGACACATTCTTGTCACAAAGGACTCCAGATTCTAACCTCCATTCCATCCACCCCAATACGGTGCGTAACATCCCTTCTATATCACCATCTCCTTGTATAATTGACCCTAATTACTTAAAATTTTCTCTCTTGAGGATGGCCTGTGAGTCAAGCCTGACTTCCACATTCGCGTCTCCCGTCACGTCGCTGAACTTACATTCCACATATTCCGTCTTTGTCCTACTCAACTAGAAACCTTTAGACTCCAGGGTCTGCCTCCATACCTCCAATCTCCCATTCACGCCGCCTTGTGTCTCATCAATCAGAACTATATCATCAGCGAACAACATACACCATGGCACATGTCAAAATTTGTCGTCAACAAGGAGGTCCCATTTATTTGGAGCGACTGTTTCTAGCCATTGGCCGAACAATTATTGATATTTGTGAAGGCCAAATGACTATGAGAGTGGTGATAAAGTAGAGGTTTTTAGAGCACTCAAGTTTCCAGCTCGCATGAAGACTCGACCATTATTTTAGTTGTGGAGGGAAATGCTACTAGTATGGTGCCATACATGACCTTAGAAGAACCCGAGCTTTATTGAGTAATGAAGAGGAAGGAGAAAATGATTCAGCGGACAAGTCCTCAACATGACATGCCAGTATGTTCACGGGTTAGGAAAGTTCGAGGAGAATGATAAACCATTAGCACTGACACCACCTAAGTCATTGTTGAAGAATCTCCAAAGCTGGAGCTCAGGCCTTCAACATCACCTTTGCACTATGCCTACTTGGCTAATTATAAAATTTTATCGTTTATAATTTCATCTAGGCTATCTCATACGCGAGAAGAAAAGTTGTTGCGAGTAATCAGAGAGCATAAATGAGCCAAAAGGTGGACCATTGCAGATATTAAAGGAATCAACCCATCATTCTGTATGCATAAATTTTTCAGAAGGTGGACACCGACCAAGTGTTGAGCAATAGAAAAGGTTGAATCCTATCACAAAAGAAGTATTAAAAAGGAAATTATCATGTGGCTTGACGCTGGAATAATTTTTTCTATCTAGGATAGCAATTGGGTAAGTCCAGTGCTCTATGTGACTAAGGAGTGTAGAAAATGAGCAGAATGAGTTAATAGCCACTAGAACAGTGATAGATTGGAGGGTTTGTATCGATTATAGAAAGCTCAACAAGGCTACGTAAAATGATACCTTTTCCTTTCATTTTATTGATCAGATCTTGGACAAACTAGTAGGACACGCGTATTATTGTTTCCTTGATGATTACTCGGGCCACAACCAGATTGTCATAGCCCTAGAGGATCAAGATAAAATAACATTCATATGCCCTTTATGGTAATTTTGCATTCTAGAGGATATCGTCTGGATTATGCAATGCACCAAACACTTTTTGGTGGCGAATGATGGTCATTTTCAATGACATAGTTGAAAAATTTATAAAGGTCTTCATGGATGACCTTTTGGTATTTGGGTCAATGATGACTGCTTGAGGAAATTAACTATGGTGCTAGTATGGTTTGGAGAAATAAAATTAAGAAATTTATCACTTTATGGTGCAAGAGGACATTATTTTTGGTCATAGAGTTTCGAAATAAGGGATTGAAGTAGATAAGATGAAGGTTGAGGTAGTTGAGAGACTTCCACCTCCCACCTCTATGAAGGGTGGTCGTATCTTTCTAGAACATACATATTTTAATATGCATTTTATTAAAGATTATTCTAAAATTGCTACTCAATTGTGAAAGTTGCTGGAAAATGATTTGGTGTTCAATTTTGACAAATCTTGTCCCAAAGCATTCGAAGAGCTGAAAAAGAGATTGGTGGTTGCACCAATAATCATAGCACCGGATTGGTCCTTATTGTTTGAGATAATGTATGACACAAATAATCTTGTTGTTAGAGCAGTGTCGGACCAAAAGGCATGACAATGTGTTTTACTCCATATATTATGAAGCAAGTAAGACCCTTGACGATACACAAATGAACTACACGACCACATAAAAGGAGTTATTGGCAATTGTTCAGGAATTTGATAAAATTTGAGTCTATTTGGTGGGAATCAAAGTTATAGTCCGTATGGATCATGCGACAATCAAGTATTTATTTTACAAAAAAGAATCTAAATCTGGATTAATGAGATGGGTATTGTTGTTGCATGAATTTGACCTGGAGAATAAGATCAAAATGGCACAGAAAATCAAGTGGCAGATAAGCTGTTAAGGTTGGAGAGCAATGAGCAAGTGAAAGACGGGGAGAAAATTAATGAAATATCCCAGATGAGCAACCTTTTCCCATAAGATGATCCCTCTCTATGGTATGCAGATTATGTGAACCTTATAATGAGCGGAGTACTCCATCCTAAGATTCATTATGAGGGCAAGAAGTGAGTCCTATATAATATGAGTTTTTACTTTTGGGACGAACCCTTCTTGTATAGAAAGTATGTTGATAAAGTGATAGGAGATGCATTTTGAAAAAAGAGGTAGATAAGTTTCGTTTGACTATCATGCCTCCCCCTATGGTGTCTATCATGGAGGAGATAAAATGTATACTAAATATTTGCATTCATAGTTTTATTGGCCAACTTTATTCAAGATGCCCATGCATTCGTGAAGATGTGTGTTCAGTGTCAAAGGATATGGACAACTTACAAAGAGGCATGAGATGCCACTGGAAAATAGCCTGGAAGTTAAGATTTTTTATGTTAAAGGTATCAATTTCATGGAACCGTTTCCCTTGTCTTAAGGGAACGAATATATTCTACTAGCAGCAGATTATTATCAAAGTGGGTAAAAGCGGTTGCCTTGCCTACCAATAATGCAAAGGTGGTGACCAAATTTGTGAGAAGGAACACATTTTCAAGGTTCAGAACTCCACGAACTTTAATCAGTGGCAAAGGGACACACATCTGTAACAGGTTATTAAATAACCTTTTAAAAAACTAAAGGGCCCGCCATAGGGTTGTACTTGTATAATACCCACAGGCGAGGGGATAAGTTCAAGTGTCGAACAAAGAAGTGAAATAAATTTCGGAGAAGACTATGAGCACGGAAAAAAATGATTAGGCTACGAAACACGATGACGCTATGTGGGCATACAAAACTTCTTACAAAATGCCAATTGATACTTCATTGTACAAGTTTATGTAGATAAAAGCGATCCACTTATCTATTCAGCTACACACAGAGCCCACTGAGTAGTCAAAACGTTAAATATGAATATGGAAGCAACATATGTAAAAAGATGTTATAATTGAATAAGCTAGACGAGTTCAGGTTGCACACATATGAGAATGTCAAGATCTAAAAGGAGTATAATAAAAGATAGCACGAACTAAATTTTACATAAATATCATAGGGATCACACTACCTAAGAACATCCAGCAGGGGATAACCAACCTGCTAGCCTCAAATTGGTATCTCACTACGTCCTATCATGGTCACAACCACTAAATCTTCCCGAGTCTAAACTCGTCAACAACACATAAGAATCTACTTTATTCCACAAATTTACAATCAAAATATCCCCTAACGCACTCATAACCCAAGACTATATAACACATCAACAAAGAAATAAAGCATCCATAGTCCTTTCATATCCCAAACAAAATTCTTCTCTCATATCCAAACCATCCAAGAACATTCCGCAGTCACACAATACTCATCACATAGCTATCCAACTACTCTCTAAACCATCAGTCACACTCATAGGGACACTATCGAACATATAAGTCCAGAGGCACATACTCACCAACAAAATCGTTGCCCAGGCTGCGGTCTAAACTCGGCCTTATGTCCTCCAGACTGGCCTATCTATACAACATAGAGAACACATCTACCACCTCATCCATGATATCACAAGCCGTCGATGCACAACTGATACCGTATGCTCAACATAACACACGAGTGGATGGAAGGAAATAAGGATATACGATTTAAGCTGAATCATTGTCGTACGACAAAAAAGAATAAGATAAGAAGTTTCCTAGATGCCCAGTAGCCTCTTGAAGATAAGTATGAACGTCAGCATACTGATCCGCAAGACTGTACTAGACACTTGTTCATGACTTATAGAACCTATGAACCTAGGGCTCCGATACCAACTTGTCACGATCCAGAATTTACCTTGTCATGGTGGCACCTAACCCAACTCGCTAGGTAAGCTAAATAACAACCCACACAACTCAAATGAGCATAACAAGAATCAATGAGTGGAATTGCTGAATTCCATACAATAACCCTATGATTGGCAGTACAAGTCATGAGCCACTAAGACTTAAATTTATAAAGCCGGTATGAAATAAATACAACATCAATTTGGAAAGTATATAAACATAATTCGAATCTACAATTACCAAGGACAAGTGGTATCCAAATCCGGAAGGCATGTACATCTTCAATGCCATCTCTCATCATCCACAGCATCTCAGCTCCATGATCTGCACGCAAGGTACAAAAGTAAAGTATGAGTACAACCGATCCCATGTACTCAGCAAGTATCATAACTAACCTCGGTGAGGTAATAGAAGTAAGAATTATAAATAATACTCGCTAATCACCTATACAATTCATAATTCTAACAAGTACAGAACAATAATATGGTCAAATCATGAAATCACAGATAAAACCACATCCACCATTTTCTTAACGTACTTTGCTCAGTCAACAATCTAGTATATAAGGAAGATATGCAAATAAATCAGGTAAACAACCAAGGAAATTACAAGTAAAGATTAAATGGAATAATAAAAAATAAATTCATTGCGGCGCGCAACCCGATCCAAATAGCAATCACAATAAGGCTCTAAAGCCTACATCAGAATCTCAATAACCGAACCAATTCAGTGATCAGCCTTCTCAAGACCCATATCAACTAGAAACCCGTCAATTTATCATAATAGGTGTATACACCATCAAAAGAACATGAGAGGGTGATCCTAGAGGGATGGATCTATATCCACACGGTGCACAGATAACTCACGTGTTGCATGAACAACTCACGTGCTAATAATACCAACCACATACACAACTCACGTGCTAATAATATCAATATCTGGATACGTATGGACTACTCACGTGCTACATAGAAAACTTACATGCTAATAATATCAATCACATAGATAACTCACGTGCCAGTAATATCAATATTTGTATTCGTATGGACAGCTCACGTACCAATATCACAATTCGCCCGGTGTGGTCGCAGACTACTAGCCCCATTCATATCACAGGTAAACAGATATGCAAGAATACATGTACATTATCAAAGAACATCAAATTTCTTACTCCTGGACTAGTATAAGTGACATACTAAGGTGTATGCATATGCAAAGTCTTCTATCATATCTCAAATTAGGCAAATACTACACAAAAGTAGCAATTATCAGGTTCAATCATGAGATTAACCTCTATGTAACCTCCAACATGGCTCAAATAGCTCAGAATAATTGTACAAATAAGAAAAACATCACATCATGAAGCTTAGAAATTAATTCAAGATATATTATATCTTAAGTACTATCCTGAGCATGAAAATACCTCGGTACACGCACATGGGCTTAGCCCCACACATGTGTGCCACCCATAGCACGTAGCTATAACAAATAACACACGCGGTTAGTGCCTCAACCAAGTTTAGGTGAGATATTTACCTCAAGAAAACCAAGTCGATGCTCAAAAATTTCCACCCCGCACGAATCGACCTCCGAATGGCTCGAAATTACCCAAAAACAACTCAAGAACATCAAATAATACCATAGGAAATAAACCCAATAAATAAAGGTCGAATATTTAATCAAATAATCAAAGTTAACCCAAAAAAACACGAGCTAGCACCTCAGAACCGAACAAAACTCATTAATTTCGGCAACCCATTTGAATACAAGTCCAACCATACTATTTTCACTCAAATCCGACTCCGAATATTCACTTTAGAAAAGTGTACAAAAATCCTTAATTTCTCTTCTTCGTTCATCAATCAATTACAAAAATAAAAGATGGAATCATGAAAAAAATAATCAAATTCGAGTACAAAATACTTACCCCAATCCATGTGGTGAAAATCCCCTCCGAAATCTCTCAAATTCGAGCTCCAAAACTCAAAATGTGATAAAATGAGCCCTAAGTTTAAAAATAATGTCTTATATCTCTGCTTCAGGTGTACCCTTCGTGATAGAGGACCCACTATGCGATCGTGAAGAACTAAATGAACACTACCCAGAAATACACTACGCGTTCGTGGCCCCAGGCTCGCTATAGAGATGAACAACTCTGTCAAGCCTTCGCAATCACGGTTGAGACCACGCGAAAGTGAAAGCAACCACACCAGCTCTCAGCTCCCCTTCACGAACGTGGCTGGATCCACTCGAACGCAAGGAGCAATATACTCTAGTCCATTTTACTTCTCTACAAATGTGGTGTATCCTTCGCGAAAGAACGAACATCACTGACAAAATACTCTGCGTGACCGCGACTCAGCTGCCGCAATAACAAAGTTCAACTGGAGAACGAGAAAACCAACAACGCAAACATGAGAGAAATGGTATGGACCTCCCCCCCCCCCAAAACTCACCCGAGCCCCTCGGAATCACGTCCGAACATACCAAAAAATTCCACAATATAACACGGACCTACTTGAGACCTCAAATCACGCACAACAACATTAGAACTACGAAACTTGCCTCAATTCAATCTTAATGAACTATTTTAAATTTCCAAATTTCAAACTTACGTCAAACATGTCTAAACAACTCCGAATCACCTCAAAGTTTGCACATAAGTTCAAAATGAAAAAACGAACCTATTCCAACAGTCGGAACAATAATCTGAACCCCATGGCTTTGAAGTCAACTCCCGATCTAACCTATAAACATTGCAAACCTTTAAATTGCCAATCTTCGCTAACTAGAGCCAAAACTTTCTTGAAATAGCCAAATGAAAATATGGACATAACTCCCAAATTTCAAAACCACCATCTGGACCTAACAGAACCATAAGAACTCATCTCCAAGGTCAAATACATAAAATTGAAACTTGGTCAACTCTTCCAACTTAAATTCGCTTAGCTGGGATTCATTCTTCCAAATCAATACGAACCACTGAAAAACCAAAATAGATCATACATGCAAGTCATAATACATCATATGAAGCTACTCGAGAATTAAAACCACCAAATGAAATGCAAGTGTTCAAAACGACCGGTCGGGTCATTACATTCTTCCCCACTTAAACATACGTTCGTACCCGAACGTGCCAAGAGTTGTTCCAAAGCCATCAAGTCATTGTATAAACTCACAATGCACATACCCATGGGCGATCCCATGTCAACCCAATCCACATGAGCCCTAAAACCCAACCCAACTGAAGATCCTTACTTCAACCTTAGCCCATAAACTTTAGAACCAATCTTCAACATCTGAAACTCATTATAAAACTCGATTCTCGCATCTATACACTGTGTAGGTTTGAACAAGCTATATAAAACATAACCATAATCCAAGATATAATCACATGATATACCGCATAACTCAAATACCCAAAGAAATAGCTTCCGACCATAATAAGTGCTCAATAACAAACTTGGTACTTGCGACATACCTCAAATCAGCTAATACCTTGTTTAGAACCTTCGTACACTGCCAATAATGAAAGAAACACGTAGATATTCATAACCCCTCATCAGATCAACAAGTCATGGAGCTCTCTCGCCCAACAAGAACCATAGCCAAAATCTAAGCTGACTAGTGACTTTATTCCTTCAAACATTCCTTAATCAAACCCGATAGCACTCATTCCAGGTCCAATAACTTCATTTCATCCCATATAAGCTGCTCGACCAACACACCATACCTGCACCACCTCGAGCCATATACCGTGCAATCCATGCACCAAACAAGTAACAACTCGAATGTACCCAATAGTGGAAAGAGAATCAAACGAGGGAACCGTCTCGCAAGCTTAACAACTGCCACCGTAAGGCGCAATGCTATGAACCCACCACACAAAGGAGAAACAAAACACACGAAACAAGCACACTTTTTCAACATAATTCCTTGCGATGCATAACCCAATCCAAACACCGGTTCACATGGAATACCTCGATCTATGATGCTCACAATCAACAACCATATACATATCAACAACAAACATGTGAAGTGCATGACCATAACTATGGGGTAATCAACCGTTCAACACCCCGAGAGATATCTCTCTCAATTTTTTTCCATAAGGTGCAAATAGAACCGCATCATGTGTGTAAATAGTCAACAATATCATAACCCATTATAGCATAGGAGAGTAACACATGGAACATATCAGAACACAAATAAGATCAACACTACCCTACGACACACCCCTCAATAATAGCTGAGCTGGATAAGCAAATCCGACCCAATGTAGAATACACATTCTAATTATGTCTACCAATGCCCTCCAAATCAATTCTGATCCTCCCAAAATAGGTAGATAACCTCTAAACAGTCTACAATAACCTACCCATAACACATATAATCAGTCGTCAACCTCTTAACATACCTTCAGTGTCTACAACCAAGGAACAATATGTCTCTAAGAACCCTTATAAACTTCAAATTCCTAGAATACAAGAATTTCCATTAGGGGTGTGAATTCGGTACTTTGGTACGATATTTAAGAATTACGATTCAGTAGTTTGGTATTTGGTATATCAATTATGCATACCAAATACCGTACCAAAGTAGATTGGTGTCACGACCCAAATCAAAGGGCCGTGACGGGGATCATGTGCCTTACTCAACCGAGTACCAATGTAACAAATCTTTCTTATCATACTATCATGGGTAAATGAGTCTGAAAGGCCGCCATGAGATAACTTGAATAAAACATAAGGAGATACTCAATATAGGACGACCCAACATGATATACAAATGTATACATGTGACATACAACCCTAAAAGGCCAGCATTTTGATTTGTACACTCAAAAGGCCGACAAGGCCATACAAATATTCACACACATGACATCCATCTACAAGCCTCTAAGAGTACATAAATGTCATAAAGGCCGGGACAAGGCCCTGTCATACAAATCACTACATGTCCAAATCATACTGACCAAATAGGTAACTTCAGAGCAAGTGTAGTGCACCAACACCTTCCGCTGAGATAATAGCCTACTGGGAGGACTTTAAATCTGTCTATCGGGACTTGCGGGCATGCGACGGAGCATCTCCGGGTAAAAGAGACATCAGTCCGAATAAAGTACAGAGTATGCAAGGCAGGAAAACATAAATAAGAACAGTAATGCAAAGGGAGATAGAGAAGATACAACTTGTAACATATGAGTGCCTATAAATGCAACTGACATGAAATGCATGATACACATATATACACATAAACTTTTAAAACATACATCTCAGTGGGCATCATCATCATTATCATATCGTACTTGGCCGTAATATTCTCGGTAAATATGTACCCCACTATCATAAGACTCGGTAGAATCATACCCGGCCAAATGGAGCTCAATAAAATCCAATTGATCAGTGGTTGCACAATAGGTACCATAACTGGCCGACTATAGCGCGACTCGATAGAGTAAAATAGATACATATACATAATGCATGCTAGACACATGGAATCATGTTCTAAACCTATTAAAACGACATAAGGTGGTTGCACTTTCGATTAACATTATGGACATACATACCATCAATATGAAATTCAATAGGATTCAAGGACCATACATACTTTCTTAAAAAACTTTATAAGGAAATAAAAGCATGGACAACCTTAGTTGCTAGGAGTAGATCCGTTATAAAATAGCATATCGTTTACATTCATTTCACTTTAGATCATGCCAAAAGAAAGAAGGAAGTACCTTAACATACCTTATCACAATATGTACGATAACCACGTTGAATCCCTCTCATCGCACTTCAATCTACAGTAATGATAATAATGATATTGTTAAGCTACGAAAGATGCAACTATCGTACAAGGAACGACAAACTTATTTTTATATTAAAATGGGAAGCATCTCCAGTGTTTTCCTTACTTTACCAATTCTATCAACCAACACGAACCCATACAACATTCACCTATATACGTTCAGCACCACAACAAAAATCAAGCTACATAACAACAAGTGCATAAACATCACCAATGAAACTACTATTTAACACGACAAGCGTAAGCTCGGATTGAATCCCTTTTGAAACCTTTAACCCCAAAGTCATTCCCTCATTAACTTAACAACATACCTAGTATAATATTAAATACAATGAGAGAACTTCTAATCTCCTATTCATCTCCTAATTTACCCTCAATCGGACCAACAATGTAAAACCAACAACAACAACTACAACTTTCTATTGTTATGTTATCCTTTCTCTTCATACTCACATTACCAACAACAAGTTCGACATGTAGACAATATTTTATAAAAACAAAATCATAATAAAGTCATTTTCAAAGGTTTTAACCATTTAAAGTTCATGGAAAAACCTTCCCTAAAATAGCCCATTAAAAACAATAACATCTCAACAATTTCAAGTCTCCTCTTGTAGTATTTTGCTCAAATAATGCAACCAACGCACAAAAGACTTCAAGAACATGTAGTAGGATGTTATAATCACCTTAACTAGTAGAAACAAAAAAACATTTAGCCAAGCACAATCCTCAATGACACCATAATACTATAGGTGTTGTATTCTCTTCTTGAATCAACGTTTGGTGTTCAAGTTGGTGTGTGAACACTTGTAGTTCACCTTGAATAACTAATATATATGAAGGAGGGACTGATTATTACCTAAATCAACAAGAACAACATTAAACATGAGGTTACTTCACTTTGAAGAACCCCCCAAAGCAGCCACAAGACGGAGAATGTAACGACCCAGCCGGTCGTTTTGTGTGTTGGGACTCCGTTCCCATGAATGACTCTTTCCATAGCGACTACTCATACCTTATGACTTGTGTGGGCAGGTAGTTCGAGATTCGGAAGTGATTTGGCCAGTTCAGGAACACTTGGTTCCTGAAGGCTAGCCTATTTGGCTGATTTTGGTTCCGAGCAGCATTTTGAGCAAATGACCTCGGAATCGAGTTCTGACAGCTCCAGCAGCTCCGGATGATGATTTTGAACTTGGGAGTGTGTTCTCCTCGGGTTTATGATGACCCGGGAGTATTTCGGCACCTGAATTGGAATTCAGGATTTCATATGATTTAGAATTCAGCCTTGAATTGGACCTCATGATATCATGGTCCGAATGGTATTCTGGAACTGGCAATAGTTCCGTATAGTCATTTATGACTTGTCCGCAAAATTTGGGTTCATTCCGGGCAGTATAGACCCGTTCGGCGTATTGGTGAGCCATTTGAATTTTCTTGAAATCCTAAGTTTGATCTAAGGGGTTTTGGAGAGTGATTCTTGGTTTGAATGATGTTTTTAGTGTTCTGGGAGCTCGAGCGAGTCCGTCATGTGATTTGGGACTCGGTTGTATAATTCGTCGAGGTCTCGAGTGGGCCCAGAGGTCTCCCGGACCCCGAACGGGGTCAAAAACTAGCATTTGCACTGCTGGTGGGAATTTGCTGGTGTGACCGCACCTGCGGTCCATGAGCCACAGGCGCGAGGTTCGCACCAGCGGAAAATAAATCGCAGGCGCGGCTCCTTCCGCAGGAGCAGACCAGACTCCGCAGGCGCGAGCAATCCCCTGGGCCAAGGCCATCACAGATGCGGCCAATTTCCCGCAGGTGCGAGTCCGCACCTGCGATCCAAAGTCCGCAGGTGCGA